>CALSBV010012086.1:410052-421266 GCA_943590825.1 Bovichtus diacanthus | reverse complement strand
CGACCCGACCCCGGATAAGCGGTTGAAGATGGATGGATGGATGGGTAATGCTCTATATAATGGTCTTCATTTTATTTTTCTCCTCGCATAAACTGTGTGCTTGACCGTTTGGTATGAAAGATGCTTTGGAGTCTCGTCAGTAGGCTAAACATCTACAGCTTGTCCTAAGACACAGGGTCATTACAATCAAAATGCTTCATCCTTTGGGTTATAAAAAAGAAAGTGCATATTTCTCTGATTTGGCTATGGGCACAAGGTACTTATCTTGGCATAATGATGTTCCATTATTCTAATATGTTGGAGCTGGAGGCTTTGTATTCAGCAGGAAGTCTTATTAGCATAGCATTGGCTGCAGGACATTTGCCTCGTACTTGTTTAAAGGTAATGAAGAATCATCTGAGGGAGTGCATGCTGCGATCAGGCTGCCATCTGTTACCTGCTAACACTGCTCACCCCGACAATGAGAAAAAAGCTGGAAACACTACACAGCCACACCGAGCTGTGTTCATACATGAGCACTTGTTTTACAAATGATCTATTATCTGTTTTAAAAGTGGCTGACATTCTGTTTACTCCGCACCATTTCTTTTGGCTAGTAGTGACTTTTGGATGGATATTAAGATAACATTTGAGCATTTTAATGTCAAAGCCTGAAGTAGTGATTTAGATCTTTAGGGGACACAGAAAGTTTCCAATCTTTTTAACACAAATTAAATTCCTGTATAATGTGAATAATTAATAGAATAAATAAATATATACAATTTTTTCTTTGGTTTTAGGCATCATCCATTTACGCTATGGTCGAACCCAAGCTATTCTCCCTACAGCAGCAGATAGTTGCTCTAAACATGACAATGCTCTGAATTGTGCATCACCTGCCATGTACCAAATGGCAGACAAACTTGACGGACAAAGTGTAGCATCTATTGTCAGATTCTTTCCCCAGCAGTTGAGAAAAACTCAAACAAATGAGATTGAATATTGCATTTACATTTATCAGGTGGGAATGGCCATGGTTAGGATAGAATTGTTGCCCTGTGTCTATTGCGAGCATAGGCAATTAGTCTCTAATATTGAGTCATAGTGACTTAAAAAGGTGACAATATATAAAGGGTTTCTATGTTTAATGTGGTTTTGGTGGAGTTAATATGACTGCTCATGGCCAAAAATTGATTATTGTAGAATTAAGACTATAAGAATAATGCCCTGCTTGTGTTGGATGGAATGAACAACGTACTGATAATTTTATCAGAGACACTTACCAGTGCATAGTGGGTCCAAAGATGTGGTTTATGCTAAAGGTGGTGCAAGAGGTAATGATGCAAGATTAGTATCAGCGTTGATCGGGACCTTTGACACAGCCAATCCACATTGGTACATCCCCAGCTAGAGTAAAGGCTGTGGAATCATTAAAGTGCCACTTAACATGTTCTTTTTAAAAAGGTGTATCCCCTTAAGAGCATGAATGTGCACATTAGAGCTCATGAGGTATATTGTGTGTAATGTTGTCATTTTTGCCTGTTGATGAAATGGGAGAAAATTACAGGGTGCACAAAAAACATTAGGGTCCATCCTCTGGGCAGAATGATTCAGAAAACGAATGATATTCAGCCATTGGTTTTGGAGATGCTTTGTCATGGGCCGAAGTTTTGGTCAATGTTAATCTTAGCCTGGTGGTGGCATTAGAGGAAAAGCCAGGGATCACCAAAATAATCTTGTGGAGATCATGAATCACAACAGAAAGAATTACTTGGCAAATCTTGGCAGTAGTTCTTATGATGTTATACTTTGACTTTCATCACCAGATGAAAGATAAAACAAAATTCCCCAGTAAAAACAAAAACAGGTGTTGCTTACTTGTGATTAAGAGCCTTTTATTTTTATAGAGATGTGTTACTGTGCATGAAAATCGACAAACAGCGAGAGATAATCGGTCTACTTACTGATTTTCTGATCGTGTTGTCCTCCGATTGGAATGATTCCTATTCTGGCCTGTTATATGTTTGTTGATGAAAGAGCAAAGGACCACATTTATTTTTCCTTGCTGCTTCTTGATAATGCACCATGGGCTGACACTGGGTTTGCTGCTCAAACTGTTCTCTGGAAATATGTTTATTGCTTCAGCAACAGTGCATACAAAGAGCTCATCTGAAGTAATTATGGATTGGATTTAGTTTTTCTGGGTGACAGGCATTTTAATATTGGAAATACAGCAATACAGAAATCATTATTCATTATTACTGCACTGAATATCATTTTTGAGTTATAATAATCAAAGGCAGTGAGGAAAGCCTGAAATATTCGTACAATGAATCCATCTCTAGGGCTCTTACTGTGCTTTGGCCAGTGGTCTATTGTTTGTGTTTCTACATTTCAGAGAAAACGCCCAATCTGTCTTAAAGTGTGGGATGAACCAACATGAAAGGAATTATATCTCATATGTTAATGACCACAACATGTTGTGTGTGGTTCATAAAAATCTACTCTGGCCACAACACAGGGGGACGAAATTGATTCCCCAGGGTTTCTTTCATTTTTGATCAACAAACCCCAAAGACAATGGGGAAAATCATTTTTATGGGGGACTAGTTACTTGCTGGGTAGGTTTAGATCTTGTTGCTTTTGCGCTGTATTCATCCTTGGTGTGTCGTTATGGTAGAGCCAATTAAACTTGCTGCAGACATGAGAAATGAGTAAAAATGAAATCAATACCATATTGAGTGTAAATTCTACCCTGCTCTATTTTGGTCTTCCTTTCAAACATGGCTGCACGCACGCACACGCACACGCACACACAAACACACACACACACACACACACACACACACACACACACACACACATACACTCTCTCAGATCAGTGAGACTGTTATTTAACAGAAGGCTGGTATCGGGGCAGTGAGGTGGTGAATATTGATGCCAGCAGTATTGATTGAGGACCTATAGGGTTTGTCTTCTTTTATCCAGCGAGCCTTCTGCCTGTCCAGCATACTTTATGGAACATCCTGTCTATGCCTGGCTGCACATTATGAGAGGTACGGAGGAGGCCCATTAACAGAGCTGAGGAAACTCACTTATTATATACACAGCACAGTTAAATCATGGAAAGACACTGCGGAACACTGATGTTACAGCATATAATGAGGCACAACTGGCTCACTCCTCATAATATAGACCCTAGCTGAGGCAGATACTATATCAAGTTCTTTGTAACCACAAGTAACTACAATACAACCACACAGTAATACAGCAATCTCCCAGAAATTAGTAATATATGCAATGCAAACACTGGGGAAATGCTTGTACCTGCCCAGCAACTCCGTCACCACACAGTAAGTACTAGTAGCATGGATCTATGGATGGTAATGTGGCTGCGTCAATCAAATAGTTGGTCCACCACTTTGGTCCAATATCACTGTTGTTGTCTGTTGATAGGCTTGATAATCTAATGAATCCTCCACCCAAGAGGTTACGTGATTCCCTTTGTCCACTTAAAATGTATTTGTCTGTAGCCAACATATCTCAAAAGCTAATAGCTGGATTAACAATAAATATGTTGAACACATTAAGGATCCCAATCACCTATTGATTGTGACTCTTTGATTTTGCCTCTGGAACCACCATCAGGCCAATAATGATTTCAAAATGGGTACAACTAACGGGAGACATTCTTGCTGCCTAAAGATACATTTTACACACTTTTATTATAGATACCCCAAATTTCCTCCGAGGTCCCTGTTGATGTTTTGAAACTCAACTGTGAACTGTGTTGGACTGTGGGGATTTCCAAGGTAATTTTAAGCACTCCAACTCCAACCAATGTCCTCCATTTCCCCTTACGTTTTATCTGGTCCTGTTAGTGTTGCATTACAATGGGAACTGGTTTAATACAGAACAATTATGATTTAGAGACACAAAAGGTTGTGTTACTGCTAAATGTTGGACATATGTATGTATTTTCTGTCCATGCTACTGTAGTTTTCTGCATTTTAGAACTGCTCCATTGTGAAGTGCTGTTTGTGGCTCTGTGGGTTGGAAGCTTTTGGATATTTGAAGCCTTATATAACAGCACCATTCAGCATTAAGTGGTACTTATTCAGATTAGTGCAGCGCTCATCTGAATCACCTGTTTTCACAACACCGGTAACCACTGAGTGGAGAGCATCTGGGCTTTACCAAACAGGCGTTGCATTATCTACCGATTTGCAATTTAGATTATTTGTGATCTTAATGGCCATGAAACACCCTTCAGTGTTTGTATAGATGTGTGTGTGAGTAAGGGAAAAGTGTTTGTGTGTGCCAATTAAAGATGTAAATATAATGTCAATCATCTAAGAGTTCATAAGAGAAACACATTTACATATTTAAAAAATATATTTTCACATGTATATTGTTACATTTTAAAGTTTGAACATAATGCAAACTTTTAATGCATTTTTTGTTTTAGTTGTTAATTGTAAAATTGCCTTTGAGGTTTGTAGTAATCAAGTGATATAATCGTTTTAATAACACCACTGATGGTTGCCGTGGTTCCACCATCAAACCTCCATAATCTAGGTGCCAATCAAATATGCAAAGAAGAAAACATGCAAATCCACCTACCTGGTAGAATGCCTTGTAGTTTGCTTGTAGCTTGTAGAATTGTACTCATTTTACTGTACTCAATGAAATGGCACTATATTCACAGTTATTCAATACTGTCTGAAAGGTGTAGTTAGTAGCCTGCTAAGCCTTTAAACTTGACTTCCTGGTTATAATTCCATCTTCTCCCCAATACCTGTAGCAACATGCCCTCCCCGGCATAGCTCCTTGAGGTTTTGTGGTTATGTGGTGATTTTTAATGCACCCTTGAGCGGCAACCACATGGCCAAAAGCCAAAGCTAATGAGAGAATGCCTTAAAATACAGTACCGCAAAGAGCCACTAGATATTGGCTTTTTAAAAACATTCCAGACTGCATTTAACTCAATGACATAGAATTGGGTACGGACAGTCCCTCCCAACATCCAGCAACTTCTGAATCCCTCACAGTCATTTTGATCTATACAGCCACACATTATCAAGAGAATAAGATAGAGCTAAAAGTGGAATTCTAGTCTGTCAACCTCAATGGAGTATTAGAGCCACTGTTACAAAAAACTATTCATCTGAGATCTAGATAATCGTGTCATAATATTATAATATTACGGGACCGGAAGCTCCGCGTCTCCTCTCCCATTTGCACACAAAAGACTCTGGAATTAAAGACTAGCAGCAGTCACAGGAGGTGTTAACACTACAACTCTAACCTCTCTCATTGTTATTACATGTGCTCGCAAGGTGATCAATAGTTTCCCGACACCTGGAGCCGTGTTCCTCCCTCTGGACCCCCAGATTGAATGCGCCCCATTACATTGCACTTCTCATGTTTCAATCATCAATTCAACATTTTTCTTCCAAATGTTGACAGGCAAGAGAGGCTGTGTCTGTGTTTGGCAGGGGGGATGTAATTAGGATGATGAGTAAATATTGGGTTGACGGATCTCTCAGTGATCCCAGCCCATTGTATTCGGACGGGGTTGAGAGAAAGGAGTTAATCGGAGAGCATGTTCCGGTCCTCATTGAGACCTCAAACCTCATTAACATGCAGCCTGTGCGATGCAGGAGAGATGGGCAACTGATGAAAGGACAGACTCTGACTGTCAGTACAAGATGTAACATACACGTCTTCTGTATTCATCTGCTGTCAGATTCACGGTACATACCATTCTCGACAGCTTCGTGGTGGTAGGAGGACATGCTAGTATTGTTTGTTCTGACATCTTCTGATTGCTGTTGCTCCTGGAAATATTACTAACGTTCTTGGAATTATACATTTATGATGTACGTGATGATGATGATGATGATGATGATGATGATGACAATATTTTGGAGGCGATGTCATTTTGATTCCATGTTTTACCCGAAATGATGATAAGATGTTGGCCAGCTGTCCATCCAAAGCTCCTGCTTGTGAATCTTTCCCCTGCAACAGGAAGATGTGGTCAGAGAGAATGCAAAGTGTTTGCCTTACTGAAGGACTGTAAGGGACTGTTTAGTTGTTGTTTCTTCACTTCAACACGCCTGTCTACAAACTGAATAGACATCAGCTGTAGCAAGCTAACAACAGACACACCAACCACATGCTTGCAAGTGTGTGTGTATGTATAATACACTTATTATTTATTCAATGGAGGTGAATGGACATGTGTTTGTAGTGCTCGTAGCATTGTGCAAATCCATAAATGCAGCAGCAATGTGTCTTTCAAGAACAATGGAAGATGGAGATACAAACACACACGCACTCACACATGTTAATGTTTTGTTTCCACATATGCAGTTCCTCCAGAAAGAAAGTAGAATTGGTAATAAAATGGTTGAACCTGTAATTACTTCCCGAATTATTATACATGCCTAATGTTGTTGATGATGCTGCCTCCCTGCAAAGCCTGAGGCTTAGAGCTGAAACCACCAAAGCAAGGAAGTCACATGCATGTTTTCCCCCTCATGTTAAATACAGACAATGGATAACTGCTCAGAGTATTGATAAGATGAAAATCGGATCCCTTAAAATAAGTATTTGGCAATTAACCTAATAATTAATTTGCCTATTAATGTTCTCTGGTAGTGCTGCTCTGGGAGTTTGGACCCACACCATGCTGTGTTTGGAGTCAACCCTTACAGTAAGAGTGCTTTGTTATATTGTTAACGGCAAAGGTTGGACATTTAATATTTAGATGCAATGAATATCTATAATGCTGCATTCTTAAACATTCATATTGATCCAGGAAATCACCCATGCTTTTCAGTGTAATACTAATTTGAAAAGCTTTATAGATCTGCTGTATTATTATTGCACTAACCGAACTTAAAATTGCATTTACATTCATTTATGGAAAGCTGATACCTGGATAATGTTGTATTTGCGTCAAAAAGCGCTTCCCTTTTCTGTCTTATCTTTGACTGATTTTCAGTTCTATATTTAAATTACACGATGTCCACTATATAAGACGAAATATGGATGAAAACATTTACTTTCAGGAAAAAAATGCAGTTGAAGGGGCAATACTAATTACAGCCCTGAGAAGTGTCTTTTCAGAGGACACTGACGCTGAGCTTTCACAGAGTAACACAAGCTGACACGGCGGTGAACAGAAGGTGTCGGAGGGCAAACTTAGATATTTTTTACCCTTGGTTTGAACTAATTACAGTTAATATTTCATTCTGCACTCGGCACGATTAGTAAAAGGCAAATCACAGTGTGTAGAAATGTGGATGGAGGAGTGCAAGAACAAAAAAACATCCCATCTCCTTTATTATAGAATTTTCTCCAATAACTCTGCTTTTGGTTTGGTCACAGGAAATTGTCTCCACGCAGGAATTGATTCTTTTAATGATTGAAATTGTTCCAAAAAATTGACAATTATTCACAGTAATGTTGCTGTTCGATCTGGGCTGATGCATTTCTGTAATCCTGTTTCACTTCTGCAAGAGCGATAGATTTCTAGAAAGTGCATCCTCGAAGCAACGCTGCGTTTTTTTTTTTTTTCCACATTTCATAACTAAACCATGTCCAACTGTCTTCTGTTGTGTTCCTGTGTGTTTGTGCATGTGCGACTCATATCTGATTCACTGAGGAGAGAAGAGACACGCGCGCACGAGGCTGAAACCTCAGCGTTCCGCAAGCCCTCGCTGGGGAAAATCACTTAGACGAGCATGTTTTCGTGGATATTAAGTATTGAAGACAATTATATTCTTCACTCAACCTTCATCACCACGTTCTACTCCCTCCCTCATCACAACATGCTCTTTGCTTTTTCACCTTCCCTCATTGGTATTGTGTGAAAAATGAAAAGTACATGCCTGTTCCTCTGCTGAAGGGACTATTTAACTCAACAAGAACAAAGAGCAGTCTCGTCTGCGTTGTGTCACACAACTCTTAAGTCGGTTATTTTTACCTCCTCTATTTATAATCTTTTCCTCTGTCCTACATATGTCTTAGACAACTCTGCTGGGAGGTCTTTGTCACTAAAAAAAAAAGCCTGTTGCTCTCTTTCTGTCTGCACCTTTGATTAGGTCAAAGAACAAAGCACCAAAAGGACTAATAACAACATTTCTCATTCTTTCACATGTTAAATGGAAGACCAACAAAGGTTAGATTAGTTTTGATGCACCAATTGATTAGTGACTCATTTAAATGATAGCACAGATGATATTGGTCTATAAAAGAAAAGGAGACATTTTTTTGTGACGACTGCTTTTGATGTTTTAATTTTTTTATTTGATATTGGGATGCTTTTAATCCTACCTCCCCCTGTCTGACAGATGTGCACGTTTTGTGTTCACTATACATTGCAATACAACCTTTTTTTGGACAAAACAAATAACATGCTGATCCTTTGCTTTTCTTTAAGCATTACCAGTAGATCTTATCATTGGATCATATCAATCCAAACAGTTCATCGTCTTGGGAGCAATGATGATCCACACCAAATTTGTTGGCAGTCCACTTTTTACACAAAATGATACTGTATTTCGTTGCTACTCTCTTTGGACGTGCTGCTACAGGAACACTAATAAAGAGTTCAGCATAGCAAGTGCCAATCCTCAGGGGAGCATGAAACCTCACACATTTCCATTCTAAAAAACTGATGAAATAGGGCATTTTTTCAAAGCCTTCTGAAACAACGCTGAAACATAGATGTTTTGAGTAAAACCTGACCGAATATAGCAGAAATAGATAACATTTACCCCCTAGCGTTCCCAAGTGGTATCTCTTTCTGTTTTCCTCAGAGCCACCAACTACACAGGACACACTGCATTTGAGTCCAAACAAACTGCGCAATGTTACATATTTTCTGTTGTCCTATGAACAAGAAGATCGATCTACTTGTTAGCAACATGGCTACCGCTAGCAGCCGTAGAATGAAAACAGAATCCCAATCTTCGCCAAATCCTCTCTGGTCGGCTTTCCCCACTGTGAAAGGGATAATGCAACCCCTAAAATAAAAAACATTTAGACGTGTACAAAATACTCTGACTCTCACTCCACTAACAGCTGGTGAACTAGTTCATGCAGCATGATTTGTGTGTTTTGGATGTTAATATTCATACAGTAGAGAAAAAGCCACTAATATGTGTTGAAAGTGTGAGTGGATTGTGCCTGGCTGCTTTTTTTTGCCTCCATTCAGCTGGTGGCCCTGTCCCTATGCTTTGTATCTCTCCATTGTTAACCTGCCTCCCCCCCTCACCTGGTAATCCCCCCCCCCCTGCTCCCACAAGGAGCTCCTGCACCGTCTGCCTGCAGGCTTGGCTGGCTCTGATTATACTACCTGTGGATATTCATGTCACATTTTCCTCACACTCAGCCTTTTGAGGCATCTGCAAATATTCCCACCATATTCCCACCTCTTGCAATATAACGTTTACACCCCGCTTACAGCTTTGATCGCCTTTTTTTTTTCTTTGTTGGGAAGGGTGTGTGCGTCCCACGAAAGTGTTAATTTGCCTTTTAAGTAAAAGACTGCGTGTTTCCGTACACACAGTGCTGCATGTGCGTGTGTGTGTGTGTGTGTGTGTGTGTGTGAATGAAAGCGTGGCGGTTGGAGTGTGTAATGGAAGGCAGTGGTGGTGTTAGTGTGGAGTGGGCGTGGGAGTGCCACGTTGGACCCCAGCAGGTGTTGTTGTTGGAGGTTCATGTGGGACCCAGAGCTGATCCTGGGTCTGTGTGGGAGGATCATCATGTCATGCTTCACGGGAGCTTCTTTGGTGAGGGAGTACAGTTCCTGTGCCCACCTCCTATTAGCCAGTTGTGGCTAAATATGCTTATGCAAATTATTGAGGCATTGAATTTTAAAAAGCTAACTGGATATGGCATAGCAATTTAAATGAATAGACAGATGGTGTCCACGCTGACACTCTTGTTCTGTATCAAACACGTCTCTGTGACCTCATGCAGGTCGCAGGGTTGTAGCTACCGCCAAGGTCACGTTCTCCGTATATTTCGGGGGAATATGGATGTTTTAGGGACCAGCAGCCTGTTGCACTAGCTTACGTAGCTTAGACTGATTGTAGTGTGTACGTTACGATATAATATTTTATTCAGTTTAGGGTTACACCAAGTTGGAAAGACTTAGCAAAACATCGAAATATATTATTGAAGAAGAAGAATTAGAAGAAGAATTATTGACTCTCAAGAAAAAAATGTGTTGGTATCCTTAATAGTTTGAACTCTGTTTCAGAGGCTCTTCCACCCTAAGTGTGGAAACAGGGTACAAATTATGTAAACGTTAAGTACATTTCCACACATACCGTTGTTGTGATAGTCAGGTGTCGTCGCACCTCTGTCTTGGTGAATTAGCACTATAATGTGACGAGTAAATACTCCCTAAACCAACACCATCATCATTATCAGAGCCCAGAAATAAACAACTGCAAAAAGCAAATCATGTGCAACAAACCATAAAGCCACACACACACACACTGCACATATTCCCCAGTTGCGTGGCAGCTGGCTCTGTAAATGCAGCTAGAGATACCCTCCCTCAAACAGGGAACAATTTCCTCCAATTGAATGGTAATGTTTGAAATAAATAAGCTACATTATGCATAAAAGGGAAAATGATTACTTGCTTTTAAAAGCCTCTATGAATATTTATAAATTGTTTCTAATAGAAAAGCTCATGTTCCCTCTCACTGTTTCGACATGAAGCCGAATTGCACGTTAATGCTTTTAATGCTTTGGCTTGAAATAAAAAAAGATCTTACCTTTGATTGCTGTTGGAATTTTTTTCATTCCTTGTTTCTGTGTGCTTTCATGCCTTCTGTATGCTTTTACATGTGAGCGTCTGTGTGCGTATATTTTATGTGTTGTAAAGGCTCCTGCAGGCATGAGGCCGTGCAGGACAGTTTTTCAGTCCCTGTAGCTGCGACTGTCAGGGTTAGTTAAAGGCTGAGGATCCAATGTTGCCGTGGTTTAAGGACAGTGTGATCTGGCAGTGGAGAGATGAAAAGACAGAGGTAACTCTTCTGCCCATCTGAGGGGATTTTCCCTTCAAGGGGCCTCATCACGATCTTTCCAAATGAAACCATTATCTCAACATTTCTGCCCTCGCGGCTCTCACTCTGACTGTTGTTCTTTCTGTCTTTTGCACACACACGTTCACACCATATCATCCATGCTCCCCTTCACTTTTTT
>CALSBV010012086.1:395054-410042 GCA_943590825.1 Bovichtus diacanthus | reverse complement strand
ACACACACACACACACACACACACACACACACACACACACACACACATACACACATACACACACACGCACACACTGCAGCCACCCACCAACCCCCAAAGGAGGAAAGAGGGTAAAAAAGGAGGAAAAGAAACGCCAGTGGATAACGGCATGGCCGCAGGACTGAAAGAAATCACCTGTAGATGATTCTATTACGTGCATGCCACAGAGGGGCTTTTCACCACCGCCTGCTGCTGTGAAGCTGCTCACTCGAGACACAACCAATGAAATGAGAATTTAATTATGTTTATCATTGTGTTATAGACATTAGTGCAGGGAAATACTTCTCTGCTGATTAGATCCTGTTAGAAAGGATCTTGATGGGGTGTCAATCCACTATATCTGAAGGTGGTCAGGGTCTGTTGTGGTTGTGATGTCTGAAGGAACTCTCTCCATGTCTGGCCGGCCGATGAGGTTTTCCTTTTAATTATATAAATTATTAAAATAATATTTAATTGGATTTTTAAATTGAAGTGTTTAATTAAAATGAATTATTTATTTAACGCCACCATGGGACCAAGACAATTCACAGTTAAATATAAATGAGGACTACATTTAAAGGGATTATGCAAAAAAAAAAAAAAAAAAAAGAACCACAAATGACAGAAGTATTACACAAAAAGAAAATGACAAAAGATACAACCAGATCGTTAAGAGTTTAAATATATTACTTTGAAATTTTCTTCAATTAATCACAAGCCTGTTCTAACAGGCAGAATTAAGAAGATAAATGAACTGTAGTCTATGGACTGCAGGCAGGGATGTCATAAAAGAGCAAATATAACATACTATAAAATAAAAACATTTATACAAGCACAAAAACAAAGGATAACGTAAAGATCATGAAACAATACAGTCTTTTGACTGAGAAACATTATTTTTTTATTTTCTGATTCTATAGACCGAACTGTGTTTTTTCCAAAATAAAGTTTTGAAATAGTAATCCGGAACGGATGTACAGTATGTTCGTATTTATATGGCAATGTATCGTAAGTCAAAACTAATTATTTCTAGTAAGGTGATTAAAAAATATAGATAAATAAGAGTTTCAAGAATTAGTATCAGATGAGACGCAAATGTTAAGATAAGCAGAGGCCTGAGTGATTGAGGATGTAAGGGTCAGCAACAGTATAGAGTATACAAAAGTATAGATACACAAAGACAGAGCGTGGTTGAGAAAATGACTAGACTTTCTCTAACACTCAAATACACATAACGCTTAAATATATACTTCGGAAATTATATAAAATATTGGACGTGTCATTCCAGAAGAATCATTGTGGTTAGCAAAACATTTAACGTTTCAAAAGTCATCCAATAAAATCGGATTTCTTATTAGTTATATTGTGTATGATAGAACACTAGGAGTTCTATTTGTTCTTCAGAGTGAATTTTGGAACTATAGCCTTGATGACAGAAGTGTCTGACACCATTACACACTGCAGCTGCTTTTTACATCCTTTCGAAGCATACAGATTTGTACCAACATATAATATATTATTTTGATAAAACGCAGGATTAGCGGATTCGAAAAATTTAAATGTTCGTACAGTGTGTCTGGAAAACGCATTTAATTTAGCTCGTGGCCGCTAAATGATGATAAGTGATTTTGTGTTTTTTGTTTTGACAACCCAAGGCACTTGTTTAGGGAAAAATTGCAGTCTTAGTTAAATATCAAAAATGTAACACTGCCAGAAGGCAGGACAAGTTGGCCTTTATTTGTTTTGAACCAAAACCACTAAGTGTCCCTAACCTCCGTGAAGTGTTTTTGTAACCACACATGGGATGCAGAGCACAAACCTGTGTTTTGTACGTTACACCATCAATCTGAGAACACACTTCCCGGTTTACAAAAACATGCCAACATAAACACTTCCACTGCATGGTTATTCTCAGCTCGACTCACTCACTTTGGTACCGGGTGCTTTTTCTATATTTTGTTTTCCACTGTATATAGTACAGCCTCAGTGTAGGCATGACTCTCAGCTGATCGCCATAGTGACGCCGCTTCAAACTGCTGTAACATCATCTTCAAGGCGACACTCGATGAAACCTGTCACTGTCAACCAAACAGGATGGTCTGCACTTGTACAGTGTAGTGTCAGCTATTTCTTTTTATTCTGTGTCGAGTAAACAAAAGAGTTGCGGTAGCTATTAACGGTAGCTTGGCTATTTTTAAAATGGAAGGTTTGTGCAGGATGTCCTGTGTTGCGCAAGTGACAAGTGATTGTTTCCAAACCTAACCTAGTATTTCTTTTCTTCTTTTTTTAACTTTAACCGTGTTGGTTTTTGTTCATAAACCCAACCTTAGCCAAAGCAGTAGAAGTCAACAAAACGGTGACATGAAGCAATGTGTGAAGGTCACATGTTTGGGAAGGTACTGACAATGTTCTGCTGATAGGGACGGCAGATTGTGACACGTTGTGTCATTTCACAGGGCAATGAGAAACAATGTATTGTGTGGTTGGCAAGCTGTAAAGAAAGAAGGCAGAGGCCAGTGGAAAAATCCCAAATGTGCTTATCCTTTGAGGATAGAGGGCACAGGAAGCAAGGGAGGTTATTAGAAATGTGGTGATAATTCAGAGAAATATTAACACTGACAAAGCCACTGGTATTTCAGTTAAAATGCTATAAACGCACCATAAACCTCTTGATTTATTGATTCTCTGCTTGGACTGATTAACTCACAGGCTGCGGGGAAGAAAGGGTTTACTCTCAACTCCGCTTGGTTCTGTGCGGCGGATCAAATGGAACAAGTTCATTACAGAGACCAGGTGGATCGTTCCACTGCATCCATCATGCATCTATCAGCCGTTAGTTCTGTCTCCCAGATTCCCAGAGAACCTTTTGGGATCAGGGAGACGAAGCAATCAGCCCGACCCTCTGCCTTTGAAAGGGAATCGGAGTATTCCACGAAGCCGACCTGGTTGCGACCTTGAGGCTGCAGCATGATTTCATTAAAGGGAAAGTTGAGACAACAGAGACGAGGCGTCTTAGGAGCACAGAGAGCTGCGCGCTAAATGGGAAGTGCACGGAAACATGATGATTGCATTGTGTTGGCACTTAGTGAAGACGTGTAGAGCAGCGGAAAACAGAAAAACACAATATGTGCACATGGCAGACACAGAGGTGCCAGAAAGACTGTCCGATAAATGATAAGATCACCAGTTCAATAAACACAACAGTCTTGTCAATTAGGTCTTGAGAAAGACAATGCCTTCCACTTTCCTTGCCCATTGCAATCGCTGGCTTAATCTATCTGTTGAAGTACTGGCTTTTTGGCTTTCAAACATAGGTGACTGTTACGATAATGTTCCGTAATGGCTCTCATGACATGACAGACTGTTTGTGCATTCTGCAGCTCTTTATGTTACGGTTCTTTACGCTACAGAAATAACTGCGATGCTTGGGAAATCTTTGGTACCTGGTCCACAAAGGAGAGCGGCATCACAGCTGGAGAACATCAGTTATAAGGATACGAAGGAAGAATTGTAACGTCTGCACCTCGCTGGGCTCAGAGCAGCCGCAGTAGTTTTCCACAAACACTGCATTGCAGGCCGCACTTCGTCGATGCTCCAGCGTGTTTTTGGCGTAGGCAGTTGGCATGACAGTTTTAACTGTTGTTGAAGCACTTTGGTCCGGATTAAAATATTTCAGCACCTATTGGACGGTCCCATATACAGTATGTCCACACTTACGTGATGAGACAGCTTGGCTCCTCTTGACTTTTGTTATTTTGCCGTCATTTGGTCAAAGTTTCAATACTTTGGTTTATGATAATACCTTCTAAACTAGTGACATTCCCACCAGCCTCAGCTGTACTTTGTGCTTGCGGATTATTAACTAAATATAGCACGCTAACACACCAAAGTAATCGGTTTAACATGTTAAACATAACCTGGTAAACGGCAGCATGTTAACAATTCCGTTGTGAGCATGTTAGTCTTTTTGCCTTAAAGCCTTGCGATGCCACATTACAGCTTATGTACAGTGTATGACTGAAGACTCCACCACGAAAAACAACCCCAACGTTATATGCTAATCTGACAAAGACTGAGGAAACGAGCCGTGCAAGAAAAATATATCTTTTAGTATAAACGTGTGCATGTTGTAGCCTTTATGAGAATGTGGCAGCATTCTAATACTGCTGTTATCCCCTTGTCGTAAAAATTACTCAGACGTGAGACCAACGTATCAAATTGCCGTTTCCACATTTACATAATAAAGCATTTGTCTGAAAGGGGCTTAAAAGTGCCAGTTAAACATCTCACTTTTAGTTGTGAACATACACACACACACACACACACACACGCACACACACACACACACACACACACACTCCCATTGAATGAACTTGCAGTGTGACCCTGAGAGCAGCTCTGGATGAACGATGCAGCTGTGAGGAGATTTGTTTATGAAGCCAGGCGTCCCAGTTTTTCTCTCCCACCTTCCAAATGATCTTTTCTCCACATTGTAATTCAGTTAGAGTAATAGAGTTATAGTAACTCTGTTTTCTCCCTTTAGAAGAATCTAATTTCTGTGCATTTGATTTGCTTCTCTTTTTGTTTTCTCGTTATCTGTAAAACATGCTGTGTACTTCTCCACCCATTTCTAACCCTCTACAATTTCATAGAGAAAGCAGAAAATGAAAGTCACGCTGCATATCTTTATATGAAAGTGCCCAGGTTCAATTTTCCTCCTTCCCACTTTTCAAAATATTTCTAATAATAAATAGGTCTTGGCTGCAATTCTCTGTAAAATGAATTCAGAACATGATGATAAATGTGTGTAGAATAATTCCCTGGATGATAAAAGGAGGAGACTTTCTTTTTAGTGAAGTACAGAGAGCTGATTTCTCCCACTTTTTCCCCCGTCCATCTACACCTAGCCATTTGGTTATTGGAGAGATTCCGAGATTTACAGCATTTATATACAGATGAAAGAGTTCCCTTTTCCATTTCTCTCTTTTTAAATCATCTGCAAAAGATGTGGTGATCCAGAATATTCTGAACACACTGGGTTCTTACTTTATTTATTTATGGGCTACATGAAAGGCAAACCTTCATTTCTTTGTGATGGACAATGACGTTTCTCTGAAGCGGAATTCATGATGCAACTTAAAGCTGCTCTATTCAATATTTTCACATTAACAATGGATGAAATGGCGACGTGAAAGGGGTTACTCGTAACAAACCCCACACAGATTTATCGTAAACTCTTTCCTCATCGCTTTAGATTCACGGCCCATAACTTTACTGTTCAGAGTCAGCGCTCTCGTTTCTTGTTTCCAGCAGCGTGCAGCTGTTTCCAGTGAAAAAAGCGCTGAGAAAACAACTGTGCTCAACCTGCTCAGAGCCGAGCAACAGACAGTTAGGAAAAAGTGCAGCATTTAGAAACTTTTCCTTTTCTCAGGAGTTGGTGGAGACTTCGTGCCTGGATAACCGAGTTTTCCAGATTGGAACGATGGATGCAACTTGACTGCAGTCTGGATTTTTTGGTTCTTTGAAGCTGCCTTAATATTTACAGTATATGGATCTGTTGTAAGAGCAACGAGTCCTGATGCCCAAACCTGCAAAAGGGCGGGCCTGACAGTCGTGACCCAGACGGTTTACTGTGAACCACACACACAAAGTCATTCTCAAATACAAATGGCTCACTATCTTGGATTCATAATGAATGAGTGTTGATACAATCACGACTTTAGACGAGAACATGCAGGTTATTGTAAAATCACCATGATCTGTAATTATCACATGTATATTTTTTATCATTTAAAAGTAAATATACTTACTATATACTATACTATACATGATAAAACATAATTATATTGAAATGAATAAAATAAGAATTAATAAAAGTTTGTAAACAAAAACTATCAAAACAAATTCAGTTTGAGAAACTGAGTCAAATTAAATATTTTGAACACGCGTGATTAACTGCAAAACTCCCTTTGCAGAAAACTGTTTATGCAATTAAAGCAGCTTTCAGGATAAATTAGCATGGTTTAATTTTTACATCAGGTTTAGGATTATCACTTAAAAATGTCTCGCTAGTCCATGAGGAGAACCTCACTAATCATGCACCAACATCTATTTGTAAATGTTTGTACATTTTTGAATCTTATACTGTCTCCTACTGTGAATTGCAACAGTTGCACAACAATTTCCCTCGGGATAAATAAAGTTATGTCTTATCTTATCTTATCTTGTCACTCGTAGACTATTAAACAGTAATGATAGTGTGGAAACTGTGGAAATACTGTGGAGTACGATGTGGAAGAAAATGACCCCAGTGACGATGCAGGGACGCATATGACATGAGAATTATGAATGAATCCATTGCCACGTGCAGTGCATGCTGGGATAGTTATCAACACACCTGCCTCGTGTGAGCGCAAAGACATGATGAGCACTCAGCCGATCATATGAATGTTGCTCACAGTTTAGAGTTCCACTTAATTTGCCTTTATTTCAAAATAAGAGTGCACTGGAGATAACTTCATACAGTTGTAAAAAAAAAAAAAGAAGCTGGATGAGAGAAACACAAGATTAGTTAAGTCTGATAGCTGCTTGTTTGACAGAATTACTTCACTACATTTGAAGAACAAGGCACAAGCGGAAAGAGAAACTTCTGCAAATGAATGCTAATGTTGCTTCGGCTCTGCTGGATGTGTAAACAGGCAACTGATATGGCAACTGACATGGTTTTATTAACGCTGCTGTGACCTTTTGAAGATATGGTCCAGCTAGTTGCCAATATATTGTTTTATGAGTCAGTTTAAGAAATAATAGGACGTTGGGAATTTAGTGTGGTTTACCACTTTTTGATTGAAGTTTCCCATATGGCCAACGCTTGATAAAAAAAAAGTTAGAAAAATATGTGTAGCTACTTTTTAGACAGCTAACACTTGTCTGTCTAACTCTGCTCCTGCTTCTGTAAATGTTTACACAGATTCCGAGAGACATGACACCCCCCATATTTTTTATATTCCTTAGTGAAGAATAATATCCATAGTCAGCCATTTAAATGACATACATCTCCTATTGTCTATATGTTGCAGTTATATTATCTCTATCAATAGTGATTTATGGAGGCCCTTCAGTTTTACAACAAGCCTTTTATGGAAGGTTCTCTAAGCATATAGAGCTTCAGTGGGAGGGAGGAATTGAATACATTAATAACTAAAAACAATGCAGTTTTATTACTACTCCTCGTGGAGCCTGCAGTACTTGAGGACTTTATTGAACATTGTATTTCTTATATCATTTGGTGTGGTGAGGAGCTAAGAAGCTACACTGATGACAGGGCAGCTGGTTCTGAGGACAGCCGTAGCCATAATGACCGGCAGTTAAATTGAATGGATAGATGCCTCAGCTGTGCTCATGCACCACTGAAGTTCCCCTTCTACTGTGTATTTCAGGTAGAACTTTCCTCAACAGTTTATTGGCAGTTTCTGTAAACCTGTAAATCTAAGTCTTTGTTTTGCCATGAAAAGAGAAATATTGGCACAAACAACTGACTTTTGGCAGCTTAAATTCAAAATATGTTAGTTAAGCCATCGGCAGTATAGTGGAGAAAATATGAGGTAAAAAGATTAGAAAGGGAAGGATGGTGGATACACAAGGTAGGAAAGAGGGAGCATGCAAGATCCAAGTCTCCCGTGACCTGAGGAGCCTCTATTCAAGGCATTAAAGATCCACAATTGATCCCATTGTGGCTGGGAGACTTTATAGACAGCTCTGCATCGGAGCCATCAAGGACCGTACACCTTGATTAATCTGAATCACGGACAGAGAAGGAAGGTTGTGTTGGTCTACCTGGTCGATCATTGGCTGATGTTTCCTCCTACGCTAAATCGATGAGTCCGTCGAGACTGCTTCATATCTCATCAGAGGCCCGGCTGATCCCTTAAACGGACTGGGATTACAACACAATGGGGGGTCAGGGGCCATCATGCAGGTGCACCATGAGAAAACCGCCTTCAGGAGGAACCTGACCCTGCCCCTGACCCCTCATCTCCCTCGTTTTCCCCCTTTTCGAGATAATATCACAAACTCGCCTGAGCACAGAAAATCAATATGGCTCAGCTAAGTTCAAAACCAAAGCTCCTCATTAAAAAGAGAGAGGGGGGGGGGCAAACACGTTGTTCAGAATATTGGTCCAAGCCGGCCGAGTTAAGCTGCAGGGATTGTTATCATTGTTAAGCAAATAGATTCACAGAGGGAGAGATAGAAAGGAGAGAAATAATAAGATTTACTCCCTGTGCTATTAGCAAACTGTATCTTCTTGTACGCCGACGGGGGGAGCCGCCCCCTCGGAGCGACTGAATGCTCACCTCAGCACACAGGGAATTAGCTAACTGTTGATATGGAGGAGGTTGAATTGTAAAGCGGGATGAAGCTGTGCGACTGTTCTCTAAACACCTGGATCACAGTGTGACGCCTCCACTGTTTGAGGAATGCTAGAATAACCTTTCTCTGGGGTTAAAGGAATGATACAGATATTGGGTTACATTTAAGAAAATGCCATCGCGGCTCTGCTAGCGCTGGCAACAATCATCATCAATGCACCATCTTTGATTTTCCATGAATTGATTTTAAGGAAAGAGAACTTAAACTCTAAACATTTTTATTTGTTTGCCTTACATCAATTCCAACATAATTTTTGTTTCCACCCTAAAATGTGTTAAGAATATTGCCAACTATTTGTATTGTGAACACTCTAATTAACTGGAACGTTCAACGCTCAACTTACTAGCACCCTCTAGCAGCAGTAAGTGTAAAGTTGTAAAAAATTACACTTACTGCTGTATTATGTCATATGGCTTATTTCTCTATATGGTGATGTTTCATTTGTTCACGGTAATTCAGATACCACAATATATTTGACGAAGATGTATTGATTGGAACAAATGTATCACCTTTAACACTTTACCCATTTCCATTACTCATGTGGCCAAATGTATCATATAAATGTGTGTGACCTTTGCCTTGTATGGGTGCTGATATGGGTCACAGGTTTGTTGCAGCAGAGTGGATGAGTTTCTCTGTATTACGTGACTAAGACTCTACAGTAGATCTTTATAGTGGATTGGATTGTGTTGTGCTTTCTGCCTTCCAAGAATTTGCTCCCTCCCATTGTGGTTTGCTCATTGACATTTCCAGATGTGAGCAGTTCACAAAGGCTGTGACTGAGGAGAGGGGCTGACATTTTGTGTCTCTGGAAGTGTTTGACAATGGCTGAGAAGCACTGACATTTGTGAAAGTGCCGCGAGAAGCCCTCCTCAGATTTTTCTATTATGAGAAAGAGAGGGAAATTACACATTACACACTTATATCTGTTGCAGTAATCTGTGCTCACAGGATGTCAGATGAAAATGAAGCAGAAAGAGATGAGTGATAGGGAAGGAGGAAAAACAAAGCTCAGGAAGAATGTAACAGAAATAGGAGAGACAGATGAATAAAGGACAGATGATAGAGTAAATACAACAACCTAGTTGCAATTCTCAAGTGGCTCACTGTGTGAAAGCGTCTTCAGTCTTTTCCTTTCCAAACCTGCCCCAACTGCTGCAGACAGCTCCCTGAAGTATAGAAAGCCTGCTGTTGATCTTGTATGTAAAAGGTACAAACTGTTCTACACAAACAGACCATTGAATAATAATGACAGCGCTCTGGGAAACAAATTCACAAGTGCCTGTACAAGATATGCACGGGCGTACAGAGATAGAACACATACTGAACAAGGATAGTAGGAGTATAAATCAAATTATTCCACAACTTAAAACGTTCAGCAAACTATTTAGAAAGGCTTAATTGCACATGTGCTCCATCATTGAACATTACAGAAACCGTAAGGATGCAAATAAAGGGATACCTCAGACCCTTTTCATCCCACACCACCAGCGCTGGTACACCATTGTTTAGAAGAGGAAGTCGAGCAGATTCTAACCATGTGTATTCCATCCACATTCAGAAATGACTACATGAAACGTCTGGAACAAAAGTGCCAGGCCATGAAAACTTCTCGTTTTGTCTTGTGTAATGTGTCATGATGCAAGACAATGGATTATGTATCTGGAACACATACTGTGGTGGCAAAAATAAGTCGCAGGCCATTGCCGAACCCCTAGTTGTTCCGTGTATTTTCGTGAGATGTATGGCTTCCTATGGATTCAACAGGAAGAAACTAAAGAGTCCTGCACGCACGTGTCCTGGAACTCCTTACTGGCATTTATAAACACTAGAGTCACAGTGCTTCAGTCTTTAGACCTTTGGTTCAATTTTACCCAATGATTTATGGTAATGACTTCAGGTAAAGACCATCATCAGATATCATTTGTCAGGAACCCTACCTTCAGCTGGTACATTTATTACCCAATGAAGGTCTGAGGACCAAAATGGACGAATAAAGTACGGGTGATCAACGGTGTGCAGGAATGGACTGAATTTATAGAGTGCTTTTCTAATCTTTCTGATCTGAGATCACTCAAAGGTGCTTTACAACACATCAACATTCACCCATTCACACACATTCATACAGAGTCAGAGGCTATTGTACAAGGTGTCACATGCTCATCAGTGATAACCATTCACACACACACTGTTGGCCATCAGGAGCAATTTGGAGTTCAGTATCTTGCCTAGGACACTTTGACATGCTGACTGCAGAGGCCGGGGATCAAACCACTCACCCTCTGACTGGTGGACGACCACTCCACCTCCTGATCCACAGCCGCCCTGGAATATTTGTTTTCTTCACAGTCAAGAATTTCTGGTCCCCTGGGTCAAGCTTCTGGTGTGCAGGACTTTGCCGTGGTTTAATGAAACATTCTTTTATTAGAAACTTGCATCATCCAGGCATACAAACTGTTGTTACTGTAAAGACCACAAGCTAATATTGGTTTGGGTTGCAGTCAATGTGTAGACTGATAAATCCGTTGGCTGAGTCAGGTTCATGTACATGTACAGCATGTACTTGCTGTCTGCATGGGCAGATCTAACAAAACTGTTAAACTTAGAAGAAATGCTGTAACTGTGTACATGGGTTCTGAAAATGACTTAATACAGACACAAAGGAGTAACATCAGAGGATGTGTGCTGTCAAAATGAACCCTAATAACTATATATCTATAACAACATTTCTTAGATTGCTGAGCTTTGTATACAAAACACACTATCTGATTTCACCAGTCAGCTAACAACAAAAGTCCAAAAGCTAAATAGGAGAGTACAGTTGAACGTGCCACACTAACAAATCAAGTTTTAGGTAAAACACATTTAAAGTCCAGCTATTTCTGCCTCAGCCCAATATTCTTTGGGGATTACATAGTTTGCCCCCTAAAGCTCCACAATCCATCATGTTTAGCCTCAAAACTTGACTGAAGCTATCTTCAACTCCGCTGCAAACTTTCTAGTACTGTCTTCCTCGCTATCTGTGAGGTCACAAATCATGCTCGCTCCTACAAGTCTTTAATTTCAGATTGCGGGAGAAGTGTGCATTCTTTCAGCAATAAACATATAATGTACATACTTACATTCGTAGTTTTCATTGTTAGAGGCAAAAGTTTACTATTCCTGTGCAGAATTCAAATTGCCTACCTACACATGAGGGATTCACAGG
The DNA here is from genome assembly GCA_943590825.1 of Bovichtus diacanthus. Classification (NCBI taxonomy): domain Eukaryota; kingdom Metazoa; phylum Chordata; class Actinopteri; order Perciformes; family Bovichtidae; genus Bovichtus; species Bovichtus diacanthus. The sequence continues at coordinate 398,386 of CALSBV010012086.1, read as the reverse complement.
AACTGATAGAAGCATATTTACTACACTGTAATCCAGCTTTACTGTTTGTTATTTGATCACATTAATATCGGCCTCACTGTTTAAATTGAGGTTATGGTTGAAACAACTGGTTTGTACGATGTGTTGTCTCGATACTTTCGGAAGGAAAAAGTAATAGTGGAAGGCGTTAATAGCGCATTTGGTTGTTCCCACAAAAGGTGTCAGAAGTAGTTTATAAAGAATGAAAAAAGAGAAGTTCAAACCCTGCTTTCTTAAATTGACTGAGCCTCCCCAATTCAGCTGTTGGGAAGGTGTGGGGGGATTTAGATGCTGTTTAACCATCCGAAAATAACTTTGATTGAAGTATACTGGCGCCTAAAAGGCATACGGGCTGTTCCTGTGCCATTACAGGAACCCCCTCTACCTCAGAGTGTGTGTTTGAAGGAGGAATACATCATAACAGGTCAATAATGAAGACACAAATCCTGGAAGGAACTGATGTATTTGTTGTGGTCTTCAGTATCTCTAAATCTCAGAACTGTTGTGAGGAAAGTCTGACATGAACTAACCTTAAAGGAGTCGATATGCTTCAAATGGACCAGGTCATCCAACCATGTCTAGAGGCAAGTGTTTTTTTTAGGTAATCTGAGTGGCAACACTCGGAGTCGGAGTGAAAAGTCTGCCGTAATAGCCTTTTCTGGCTGCATCCCACCTCCGGCTCCTTGATCTCTCCAAGAAATCTGTACTGAAAAAAACGTGAGATTTACTTAGAAAAAGCTAGTTAACAACTTCAACGCAGAAATTCTGTGAGTAGTAGATTTTACAGAGGATGTTTCAAGTAAACTACTTACAATTACGAAGTGTTTCTATCAAAAGGTACTCAAGTAAACTTTACTGTCAATTATCTGTCTTTGTTACTAAATGTTAATCACCATTGCATGCTAATTTTTACTTAGACTACATAATTACAAAACTCCTCTAAAAATGTTTGGCTATTCAAGTTTTTTTTTTACTTGCTTGTCTTTACTTTCATTTGAGAAATATTTAAGTAATATTTACATAATATTTCTTCCACCTTCTTAACTTCACTGCTCTAGTAAGCCTTTGTTTGGTTATGATCTTCTTTTTATGCAATACAACTGTTTTAAACTAAGGCTACTACAAAACATGAAACATCAGACGTTTTTTTTTTCAAAACAGCACCTTTATTATGTTTTGAAACAGGATTAAGCAACAGTTTGAAATGGTTCCAACATACACAATCTGGTGCATCAACAGATAACACTGCACCTAAATCGGTGCTGCCAAAAAATACTTGTTTGAAGTGTTTTTGCTGAGAGGCTCAGTCTGTGTAAAGGAACTAACATTCTTAAAGTAAGAGTCTGGCAGATCCTGAAGACATCATTTACAGTGATCAACTTCAGTACATCTTGAATAAAATGTCCAATGACATTTCCAAAAGTATCATTTTAAAGTGCAATGGCTTTGCAAGAAACTAAGTGCAATCACTCACATATTACTTCCTTTTAGTGTTATAGAGAAAAATGACACGATTACACTGCTGTGGCCCTGAGACCACAATGCACTGCAACTCAAGAAAACGCACAAAATAGACAAAACACAAGTGAATGAAGAAAACACAATTTGACAACACAAATACACAAAAGCACAATCAAATACAGGAAAACTACAACTGCCACAGACAACAAATGACACCTTTTCAAGGGGACTCTAAAAAGTGATGCACACGGCGGAGACATGCTTGTTCATCACTTTTTTAGTGTCCCTGGAAACAGTTTCCGTTGCTGTCTGTGCAACAAAAATGCCGCCCTTGTGTTGTCAAATTGATGAATATGTTTTCATAAGCTGCAGTGCGTTGAGCTCTCAGGGCCATTATCGAGTTCTCTTGTTATCAGCACCCGATCTGTAATGCCTCAGCACCCTCAACAAGTTTTTGAAATATTATCATAACAATATGCAAAACATGTAGTCGTGCAGAGTGGGCTCAGGCAAGACCTTTGAAAGAGGACACTGTTACTCGCCACCATAACTACAAAGTATTTCCTCTGAACTGCAACTGTGAAAAACGAGCGTGCATACACTTACGCTAGATGTTTGTTGCTCAGAGCCTGGACTCTGGGAGGCATCTTCAGGACATTAAGCTCAAGAAAGACTTTCTCATCTTTGGTGGGTAACTTAAGTGCATTGCATAGATGAAGACCATGAGCAGAAAGCCTTTGCCACACATCTACACTCATGAAGAACCTCAGTTCCCTCGATGATGATGGACACATTGTGTACATCATCATCGAGGGAATAGGGTGGCCATTTAATTCAGTATTGAATATAATATTAAATAAGTAAATAATTATGATGTAGGGTATTTACATCACTATTATTTCTTGGTCCAAGTATAACTTTAAGTATGAAGGCATCTCAGTTTATGAAATATCTGATTTGTTCCAAGCAGGAAGTAAGAATTGGTAAGTCTACTCAATTCAGTTTAGCGGAAATTAGGTGGGGTTTGGGTTTTACTGGCTCACATATTAAATTCTACTAAAAACCATATTTTGAATCAGATCTTTTTTAAATTAAATTGAGAAATTCTGAAAAAAATATTATGGAATGGAATACAGTAAAATGTTTGCTTTTATTTTAAATATTTGAAATGCCAATTTACTTAATCTAAATATTTACCTTAATTAAAATGAGAGATTTTTTTCCACATACTGGCATGAGTAACATACATATTAAGTATATACCGTAATTTCCGGACTACAAGCGCTACTTTTTTCCCACACTTTGAACCTCGCGGTTTATACAATGACGCGGCTAATTTATGGATTTTTCCCGCTTTCACAAGCTTCATGTCGCCAAAAAACTGAGCACCATCGCATAATGTGACGTAAATCGAGAGCGCTCAAACTTCCCATTCATTACGGTAATTAACTTTTTTACGAAATGTCTCGCTTTTTCCTTCAGTGTACCAAACGAACCTCTAAAAACATTATGCCAACCTTCAATTGCATTATTAGTTCTTGGAATGTCTTCAGTAGTTCACATTATGAACAGCGGACATTTTAAACAGCGGACATTATGAATGGTTACGATTCTGATTACGGTAGTCATGTTGTCACCCTCATCATGGCAAAGACACGGAGAAAGACATATGATGCAGCTTTCAAGTTGAAGGCGTTTAAAAGCCTATTTATTTTTGTTCCAAGCCGTGTTTCGTTAAAGCCTGTGTAAAGTTCATTTGTTTCAATGTAGGGCTGTGTTGTCTGGAGCCTAGTGCTAGTGTTGCCTAGAGCCTAGTGCTCCTGGTAGGGTCTCCCATGGCAAATTGGTCTCAG
>CALSBV010012086.1:370614-390054 GCA_943590825.1 Bovichtus diacanthus | reverse complement strand
CCCCGGATAAGCGGTTGAAGATGGATGGATGGATGGATGGATGTTTCAATGTACCGCTAGGCACCTGCGGCTTATAGACATGTGCGGCTTATTTATGTACAAAATACATATTTTTTAAAAATTCAGTGGGTGCGGCTTACATTCAGATGCGCTGAATAGTCCGGAAATTACGGTATTACATTTTAAAGAAGAGACAACATGTTTAACACAGATGCAACAATCATGAACATGCTTCACGTTTATATTTTAGACTAAAGTATTCTCAAACTGTAAGGTAATACATTGGTGAGAGGAGACCATTTAAAAATTTAATTTGTCAGAAAACGACGTTCAGGAGGTGGAATGGCAGTTAAATCACAGGGGAGGTGAGAAGACATCCAATTACTCTACACATGCTGAACATTCCCCTGTAATGGCCAGATCATTACATTATTATTATCTTTTCTCTGTAAATGTGAGCCCAACATAAGTTGATTGTAATTGTATGAATTTTACACTTGACCTGACTGAGTGAATCCAGCATGGGTCTGATTTATGTGCCCGCCTTTTGTCCCAAATATCTCCTGCAGTTTGGGCATGTAAAAAGTCTAATTTTTGCTACCAAGGTTTGAATGAATTGTCGTTATCCTCCTGGACTCGTCTTTGATCTGAAACATCGGGGTGATGAAAACACACGTCATATGCTTTACTGCAAAAAATCATGGCGAAATCCATCATTAAGGTTAAATAGTTCAGTTTTTGTTGACACTGTTTTATTCTGTATGGACTGCATGGCAGAGGCTGCCATTTGTGGTGCTGCTGAACCACATTGTGTTAAACTGACAGGCAGTTTTGTTTTGCATTTTAATATAATGCACTAAAATGAAAAGCACCACATAATACAACCTAAATGGCCACCAAGTTGAATAAACACTTGGTTAAAACAGTTTATTAACATTATAACCTCAATGAAGATTAGCAAGGTGTATGTATGTAATGACACATGTAATGTATCTTATTGCAACCTATAGGTTTATATAGATCTTTCTGAGTTTACATAGAAACCAACATTCGCAAATGTTTTTGACATGCATCACACACTGCGAGGAAATGGACTTGTGTCGGTGAACTCACTGCTTCACACATCATCTGAAAATGCGTATCAGTGACATGGTCGAGCGAGCTCCGCACGATAACGAGCTAGCTAATCTGACTGTTTTTAATAACACAATATTAACTCCAGGTGAAAAGCTAATAGGAATGTAAAAAGTTAACCAAGCACTTAAACATACTCGTATAACTCCACGTCCAGGAATATTGACCAAGCCGTCGTCAGATCAGCCGCTTGAGTCCTGGCCTGTCCAAGTGTCAGTGGAGGTAACGCGCTCACAGTCTCCTCTGAAATCACCCACCGCTAAATCACATTGCCCGGGTACATTTCACTTGCATTTACATGTTGTACAGTCAAAACATTACCTACGTTAATATTTACTTGGTGCTATGGTGCAAATGTACTTATCAGAATGAAGATATAAAATGAGATACAAAACACAAGGAACATACTAAATAATAGGTGACGTTTTGAGTAAAAGCACCGGAATACTATTTCGTTGTCGAATTTAAACATATAATCAAAGTGATATTCGCGGGGCCAAAAAAAAAAATTTATTTCAGTGATGTGCATTTTGCTTGCCATCGTAGTGTTGATGTGATAAATCCAACGCATGAGGATAACAAAACTGAGCAAAACTCCCTGGAGGCACTCGCCATGGTGGACTTTGTAAAAGCCAAAAGTGACAGAAGTAGTTGTCAGAGAAGTTCAAACCCTGCTTACTTTCTCACCTTAGCAGGTTCAATTGCTGCATAAATTGAGTTTTTGAATTGTCTTTCTAAAAGTTACAAACACTGTCGAATTCAGCTATGCCCCGACTTTACTGTCAGAAAGGGGTTGCAGAAGGTGTTGGATGGTCCAAAGTGTGAAGCGAATGAAGTCTGTGTACCACCCGGTGAAACACAGCTGGTTAGCTGAGCTTCTAGCTACAAGTCTTCTTATTTCATCTCACAAATATCACTGCCTTCCCCAATATTATTCAGTTTGCATTCATACATCGCCGATTGCCTTTGCATGTTTTGTTTTTTTATCGCCTCCATCTGGCCTCTTCCTGCCCTCCAACGCTCCCTCTCTCCCCCCCAACCTTGTCTACTGCAGCAGAGCCTCAGCTGTGATAAAGACGGAACATGCTCTCGGAGCTCGTCATGCTACGCTTCCCGTTCTGCAGCACTGATATTCTGACACTGATCGCCATCAAACTGTCAACAACAGACAGGGAGTGAGGGCTGAGGGTGGGTGGAGGTGCCAGGGGAAGCTAAGGCATTTTCCTCATAAATAATTTTCACTCAACAGAAGAGATGAGCTGAAGCAGGATTTATTATTAATTTCTCTTTTTTTTTTTTTCGAGAGAGAAAATTGAGATGGATGATGCCTGGTGTTAGCCAGGGCCTGCCAGAGAGATGTGGGAACGGCCAGCCTGTAGCTTTGCAGGGCCCTGAGTTAAGTCATAGCCCAGTGAGGAGGGATTAGATAGGGCCTTTATTCACTTTATGGATAAGGATTAGGCTGACATGTTGCTCATGAACTCAAGGGGTTCAGAGGAGTACAGAAGTCATATTTGCATTTAACACTGTCCAGGCAGTAAACCAATCACAGCAAATAGAAGGTGCTCATCTGTCCTTTGCTGTCCCTTTGAATTCAGCAGGAGATTTGTTTGCAATTTACTGTGACATCCTAAGTATTGATCTAGATGCCAGTAGGGGCACAGTGGCCAGTTATGGGAGCTGTAGCATTGATGCAGGAACTAATGTATTATCTTTCTTTGGCAGATTTGCAAAGCTATGAAAGTCCTTCATCGCTGTGATGAAATGTGAATCAGGAACTCCGATATTTATATCCACATTCTGTGTAAATCTGTCCTTGAACTCTGCTGAGCCTCAGCATGTGTCAGTCTCTTGGCTCCTCATGGCCTTAACCCGTGAAGGAGGAGGAGCAGGAGTGCAACAGACAAACTAGCTTTGTGCTACCAATCAATGGTTTACTCGGCACGTTCATCGAGTGGGCAACAGAGACTTCTTCTGCAGCACAAACCCATGTTTTTCCAATAATGTGTCAAGTTACCATTAACATTTGGTATAGCCATCCATAGGGGACCATGTGAGGATGAACGCGAGTGACTTTTGTGATGCCCTGGTTTTAAATCTAGTGCCGCCAGCAGGTAAAAACATTTCACTCATCAAGTAAAGTATCTCAACAACTGGGGTGATCCTCTGATACTTTCTCTCTTGCCACCAGCGGGTTGACATTTGTGGTTACTTACAAGGTGTCATGACAACTTTTGGATGGCCTTCCATGTAATTTGGCGAAGACAATTAATGTTCCCTTAAGGATGAATCATAATAACTTTGGTGATCCCCTAAATTTTCATCTATTGCCATCATGTGTAAGACCTGTAGTGACTCATTTGGTCTCTACTGTACCACATACTGTGTTGTACTTTCTTGTATAACAGGAAATGCTCCTGAAAAGGAAGTACAGATTTCTGATAATGCCAATACCCCCCTGCAAAGCTCTGAATGTTATTTATGGATGTAATGATTACACAGACTTCAATGCTACTGCCAGTGTCATAATTAATCATTTATAACTTCTGGGGGGGTTCAATCGATAGGGAGTATGTGGTGGGAAAAAGGGTTTGATGCATGGCCAGATTAAGACATGGCTGTGTGCTTACAGGACATACGTCCATACAGACAAGACAGGGACTTAATGGATTAGTCTCAACCGTGTTTGTTGAGTCTTCAAGCCACCAGGGACTTAATGTTCAGTGGCTCAGGGCACCTGTCAGTCACTAAGCTCGCTGGAAAGCAAGGTAATGTTGTATTCTGCAGACCCTTAGTTTTGCTACAACATCACAACTGCTTTAATAGATAGATAGTTTAATAATCTAGAACTTGATAATGCTGTGATCTTCCCTGAAGATTAAGATAGACATCTAATTGCAGGTTGATTTGAAAAAAAATATGTAATGTTACCAGCAAGAAATTCAAATATGATACAAGCATGAACATTAAGGTATTTGTAGGTGTCAGTGTCAGCAGGAAAACCATGTGTCTCAATTTACCCAATTTCAAGATAGAATGGCAAGTTTTTCACAATCATTAAAGGGTTGAACAAATGGTCTTCCAACACATAAATAATAGCTTCACAAGCCAGTATACTAACCTTAGAGATTGTTAAACGATTGAGAAAGTTGAGATGGGAAATACATATAAAATGTAAAAAATATATTTCTGGATGAGTACAGTAGTACTACCAATGGCGCATGTGTAACACTGATCTAAAAGTAAGGCACACTGGAACACGTGCCTGGAGGGTGATTCATACCACATGCTGACATACTGACACATAATGTATCCAGCCTGAACATATGTGTGTAATTCCCCACACAGATGCATGTGTGTGTGTCCACACACTTACTACTATACTTTATTGCAAGAGTGCTCAGGTAAAACTTCACTTACGCTGCATAACATTTTAATTCTTACATTACTATGCCAAAGAAAAGAATGGGGGGGAAAAAAACTAAAACAAAAATCATTATTATAATTATTCAGTTAAAAATTCTGAATGAAATAGATACTCCCATTAATGAATTGACCAACCTTTTGAATAAATTGTTAATTGGTAGATCTTGCCCGCCATATAATAAAGCAGTACTATTCAATATATGGCAAAAAGCCCCCCAAATAATCCTTGCTTACTCTATATTGAGATACTTGAAATCTAATGTTGTTGGTTATTTTTTCTATTTCCAAAATTTTATTTACTGTTTACTCATTTAGAAATGAAAGGGCCGTTCGTTTTAACCAGTTGTAAAAGTATAGGCCCATCTCTAGAATTAGATTATGTGATGTTAGAGGTACAATGATACATGCACTTGTGGTTCTTGCCTTATAAACACACATACATAAAGTAGTGTATATATAAAGGCGGTTGAAATGTTTTAATTGATTTAATTGTGTAGAAAACATACTAGTAACACTGTAACATGCTGCCTTCCTGTAATCTTTAAAAGCCACTTTTTTTTTTTTTTCGTAAAAATAAAATACTCAATGAATCTTTTGTAAAAAGTAATTCAACACACTTCTAAACCACGCCTTTCTGTAAATGCACAGCTATTTCTCTCTCTTGGCAATCATCCTGTTTAGTGACTCTGAAACAGTAAGATGTACTTAAATTATTTACTTAAAGGAAAGTAGCAATTACATAATTACAAAACACTCCATCACAAGCTAAAGTCCTGCTTTTTGACAGATTGTAAAAATCTTTATCTGCAAGGTGATTGTCGACATCAGAGAAATATGAATAATTGTGAATGTAAAACACATTGATTTCTTCTGAAATGAAATGAACTAAAGTGGGGACTTGCTGCAACAAATGAAAAAATACAAATCTTCAAAGTTGTAGTTTGCAAAGTTGCATGGGAAAATATATTTTGTCAGTTTACACCACGGCCAATAACTAAGCCACAGTTGATTGAACTATTTGTGACATCAGCAGTAAGCTTTTTCAACATTTGTGTTCTTTTCTTCATTACTTTATGTTGGTGTGTGATAAGAGCCAAAAGTTCCTTGGACCTATCATTCATAGTGATTTTTGAAGCAGCTGTTTTCCTCCACTTGGCATCCTTCCTCACAACATCCTTTAGCATTTTTAAACTCACTGAGACGCTCCGCCCTGGGTGGCTTATTGCTTAAGTACTCTCTCTGATCAATCATGGAGGCAATGTTCTGATCGTATAAGGGTTAATTTTCCCAGAGTGCTCCATCTGTTGGAATCGTTAGGCTTCAACAAATCCTTGGGATAAGTAAAGAAGTTGGCGAAGGCTGCGAGTGCTGTGGTCACTGTGTGTTCACTGTCATTTGATCAGATTGATGAAGTGCTGATGGATTTCTCTCTTGACTGATCACGGCTCTCTGGCTCTGGGTACGGCAGCATGCCTCTTAAGTAGGAGGCTTATTCTCACACACAAACACACGCATACATACGAGAGTAACTGACTGTTCAGCTCCTAAAGTGCTTATTTACAGTGCCAAGAAAAAGAGAGTGAACCGTTTGGAATTGCCTGCAATAATATATGAATTTTGTCTTAAAATATTGCCTGATCTTTATCAAAGTTAACACAAGTGAGAAACACAATCTATTTGAACTTATTATACACACATGATTGTATTGTACTTGTCGGTGTAGAATACAGCATTAAAACATTCAAAGTGTAGGTTGGAGAAACTAAGTGAATCTCTAAGCCAATCCACTCAACTGAAGAATTTAAATCAGTAATTTGCAAATCTGGTGTCCAATCAATGTAACGAGTATGGAGGTGATGATTAGAGCGACTTTAACTTACAATAAAACACTCTTTTAGAGTTTGCTATTCACAGGATGCCTCATCTGATGTGATCCCGTTCTCAAAATAAAGACCTCTCAGAAGGCCATAGATCAATAATAATTGATTTGTTTAAAAGTGAAAAGGGTTACAGGGGATTCTCCAAGACCTGCGATAGATCATCCATCAACAGTCAAACAGGTTGTCTGAGAACTGTTGTAAACCTGCCTAAAAGTGGCTGCCCAGCCAAGATGACTGCAAGGGGACAATGAAGAATGCTATATGATGTAGAAGAAGAAGAAGCTTCTAGTCACAACCAAAGGCGTTAAGGCATCACTGGAACAGGTTAACGTCTCTGTTCATGAAGTCCCCATACACAACACTTTAACACTTTGAACAGACATCGGGTCCATTCGGGCTTGGTATTGGTGGTAGCATTTGAAGATATTGACGAAAATAATCCAGTACCAAGTAGTATTGGCACTTCTCCAGTCACACGATACCTGCATTTGATCCTTTTTGTACCTACATCTAGAAAAAAAAAAAGACTATGTGTATGGTTTTGCTTTCAGCCAATCACCGCATCGATTTAATGGCACGTGTGATTGGCCCACTAGGGCAGCATCTACAACCCATATAGACGGGATTGCCTGCACGTGGCTCTCAACATGGAGTTTATGCAGCTTATGGTGCTTACAGCAGGAACTGTACTAACAACAGCAACAGCTCACTAGACAACAGGACAATGACTGGAAACACCAAAGTAAAACTCCCTAAGAATGGCTCAACAAAAGACAAGCCACATTTTGGAGAGGCTCGGTAAAAGCCAAACCAAATAGAAATGCTGTGGACAGACCTCAAGTGAGCCATTCACAGCAGACATCCAAATAACCTGGAGGATAACCTGGAGGAACAAGGAGAGATGGGCCAGAATTCCCTTTGAGCCGTGTGCAGATCTGATCCGTAGATACTGGAAGAGTTTGATTGAGGTCATTGCTGTTGAATGAGGTTCAACCAGATATTAAATCAAACGGTTCACCGGCACTGTGAATGTCCATTGGGTTTGTTCGATAAAATACATGTTTTATTAGCTTAAGCCCATTGTGTTTTCTACACATGTGAATTTGATGAAGATCAGATAACATTGTATGACCAAATAAAGCAGAAAACCAGTCATTCTAAAGTAAAGTAATTTCTCTTTTTTTATTGGCACTGTACCATACTGAAATGTATGTAGATAAATAGATAAGTTTCTCTAGGTGGAGCTCTTTTTGGATTTGGATTTGAAAATTTTAAAAATTGGTCAAAAGGCAGGAACCCTGGTTGGAGTTGATGTGCAACGAGCTAGCAGCAATCACCATGTCTGGCTGTGATTGGCTGAGAAACACACTCCAAACTAAGACTTATTATGTCAAGTTAACATAACCCATTTGTTGCAGGTTTCATCACATTTTGTTTTTCCAAAGAGTTTGTAGAAAACAGTACAAATATTTAGTTATCAGGACCACTGATACACACTTAGGTTCTTATTTTGGCTTTTCATGAGTTCTGTGTCATAAAATAGCAAATTACATTGAAATTTATTACTAGATGTTTCGAAAATGTTTATATATTTGGACATTTTTCTGCCTTCATTACAGATAGTAGAGAAATAAAGGGAAGGAAGTCGGGTGATATGCAAAGTGCAGGTCTTTGATCCCCACGATGGGCTTTGCTTCCCGAGTGCAGCATTAGGGTTCGGTTTAGGCAACAAAAGCACTTTGTTTTAATGTTGGGTTAGGGAAAGATTGTGGTTTCAGTTAAATGTTAACAAAGCAATATCATATAATAAAAAGGTAATTTCTCTTCTATATTTCCTTTTAAATATTTCTGTCCATTTTCCCAAAATTGAAGTGCTTTGAGTGAGCAAAATCTAATCATAAAAACATTATTTATGCTTTACTTGCTAACAAGCAGTCATTGAAGGAAAACAGAACTGCTTTGATAGTGAACATTTTGCAGATATGTTCAGGATCCACATTCTGGCAAATATATTCATTTACATCATTACATTAGTTCAAAAAGTGATCTGAGCTGGGGTTGCTACACACACACACACACACACACACACACACACACACACAGAGAGAGACACACACTCACACAAGTTGCTATTTTTAGCACAAGTTACAGCACAACATCTCCATGAGTCCTGCATTCACCGTGACAACCATCTCAGGCTTTGGGAGTTGTACCCTGCTGTATACACTGCTTCTACTTGCTCTTCTACAGATGTAGGTGAAGATTGAGCAATAAACATGCTGGTGGCCCACCAGGGCTCACCTGCCAGGTTTGGACACTGTTTCTATAGACTATCATACCATTGCTTAAATATCTATTGGGGCAATGCGGTCTTTTTTTCATAATTTTTATGATCATGATCGCATTTCATGAATCAGATGTATAGTTTTCTCATGTTTGTCCATCTCCTCTACTGTTCCCTTATTTGAAAGATTGAATGGGGAAACATTTGTAAATGAAGCCCACTGAGTGAAAAAATCCTAGAGAGGGGTTTGAAATAGAATCATTTGGGATTTTAAAACTACTCCCAATCCTAACCCCAGACTCACTCTAATTAAGATGAGAATAAGCATTGGAGGATTTTCTCTCTTTTTTCTTCTAACCTCATCTTACTTATCCTGCTTCATTTCCATATCTCCGTGTCTATGCAGACAAAGCGAGCAACTTTCTCATTAGACACCCCGTGTATTCATATTTAAACTTACCTACTTAGACAGTCACCTCTCTAACACCGATTCACCTTTCCGCCGTGATTCATCTCCACATTTACAGGCCACATTCCTTTCAATGGAACCGCAGAGATTCTCAGCAGGAAAACAGCGTTTCTTGCGTGTGAAACGGAACCATTCCACACGCTCAGCTTTCCAATTACAGTACATCCCGCTTAACTGATGCTTATTAATTCCTTCAAACTCATTATGGCAAGCAAAATAGAGCTCTCCCATGAGATGAATACTAATGAAAGTAGAAACTTCTTGACAGTGCTGCTGCTATCAGAGTTCTTTCTGTTTAGATGTTTGCTTTAAGCTCCAGCACGTACACAAAATAAATGCCAGTGGGGAAAAAGAACATTTCCAAAGAGTCCACTGGTGAAATCACTGTAAGGAAGCATTGATCAAAATCAGCCTGTCCTGTGGTAATCGCTTGTGACAGGAAGGACCTGCAGTACTTGTGCCGTGGTGTGTATGGATTACGTCTAGACTTCAAGAGGGTCCTACAGTGCTTGTAGTTAGAGTAAATAAAGCTTCCTCTGACTGACATTGAGCCAGCAGGGCCAGACCATAGAGCAAACCCAAACAAAACACTTCAATCTCTTACCGTTGCTCTCCACTTCTCCCCGAGGGCTTGATTGATTGATTCGCCGGCCAATCAGAGTACATTGATCTCAGGACCCGACCCCCCCCCTACCCTCAACTCTCCAGGCCTCCTCTGTGTCCATTCATCTGCTGGCTTTCAGAAGTATTCACAGGGGTGCTATAGCTGTGGAGACCTGCGCTTTTAAACACACATCTGCAGCTTTCTGAAGAAAATGCTTTACAGTTAACATATTACATACATACATATTGTTATTGAATCCTCCCTGGATGCTTTTACTATCATGAGGCTCATGGGTCCTTCATGTATAGTGTCAGGATATTAAAAGCTTGCATAGTTAGCCTTGAGAATATCAAGTTTTTACCTTTGTATATTTCCTGCAGAGACAGTGTTCACAGAACCGAGGCTTGGATGGACATACAACTCTCCTGGTTAAATAATGAATACAAATATGAGCAACTGCTTTTCTGATTTAAAAAAAGTCAAAGATAAAAAATCTGTCTACATGATAGCACAAACGGAGCAGTTGAGCACAACTCTCAAGCATTTTGGTAAAAATAGGCACTCTTCAGATGTGGGCTTGTGATGCTCATGTATAATATATATTTTAGTATCAAAAGTAATTCATGTAATTGCTGTCTGTCCATAAAAAAAACATATAATCTCATTAGAAACGAAGAAAGAAAAAGAGAAAAATATTACCTTTTCAATTTATTAAATGTTTTTCTCAGAATTAAAGAAGTATTCAGCAAAGTTGCTACACTGACACCTACCTCTATCCATTCATATACTGTACATGTGTCTGTTGTGATTTTTGCCTATAATATGTCCCAACAAACAATTTCAAGTTCAAATAACATTCTTAACAATATGTCGTGCTATATTAAGACATTAAGACACTATAATAAGACATTTAGTGAAAACGTCACATGCCTGGGTGTAATTTTAAGGGTTTTGCAGTATTGTCCAATATCGATGGTCTAGCTGGTGATAAGGTTGGCCATATCAAATAAACTGAAAACACAAGGTTGTCACAAAACAACACGTTGAAATGTATGGCTATAACATAAACATATTCGTAAGTTATCCAGGACACTCCCATGTTTGTAGGTTGATGAACATGAGGATATCAGTAAAAGAACATTTAAAAAAGTGAATTTATAGTGTGAAAAATAACTGGCCGAGCCATTGACTCCTCCCCCTTTACAGCACCAAACTGGACCTGCATGCAGTGCTTGGCTATTTAAGTAACTGTTACATCAAACTTGAACATATATAATACTAGAAATATTGAACAGAAGGGGAGGTCTCTGTGTATCGTCCCAAAACTTGTGAACATTGTTAACTCCAATACGGCTATCCTTTAAAAGATGCACCACTCAGAAAATTGGTAGAGCGCTCACAAATGGGAATCAATGGATCAATAAGAGCGTGGTGAATCTTCCCAGGGGAATTTCTTTGAGATAACTGAAGAGAGAAAGTGTGTGCAGAAAATCTGGAGTGTAGATATTCCAAAATTAAATTAATAGGGAATTTTATTATTATTATTATTATTATTATTATGGTGTCAATTCAATGTGTGGTAATAACTGTTGAGAGCTATGTGCTGATTTTAGTTTTTGACAAGTTGTAAAAGATGACAGATTAAAAATGTAGTACCTACGGTACAATTACTAATCCCAGTACCAGTCACTCTTTGACATTTTGGGCGGTCGGCTTGTTTTACCAAGACTTGGACCGGGACAATGGAAGGGTGGTATCAATTTCATCTCTATGCATTCAGTGGAGGGACTGGTCTGGAATGTGTTTGTCGCAGGACAGGAAGGTAGCTGCTAGCTTCCGCAAATAGAAGTAGGAATACGCCCTCTGGTGCCTCTAAAGTTGTATTTACTCTTGTTAGCTTGCTTGCTAGCCACTGTGCACCCTACTTTCAGGAATCACGTGTGTGTTTTTTCCAGAGTAGGACAGTACATTGTAGTTACTCCAAAGTTGTTTTACATGTGTTGTCTTCTTCGAGTATGCTGCTAATGTTAGCCACTGTTGATGAATGATCTAGGTTTTGTTTAGCGTAGGGGGACAGGACCTCATTGTGAAGACAGTATTTCTGGAGGGCTGGATGCACTCACCATAGCTAAACCTATTAATCCACAAGGTCTCCTTTTGTTTCCATATCAATACAGAACAGAAGATAAGTGATGTGTCTGTCTGGCAAGGAGTAGATGGAAATGGTCTGGCACAGTAAACTAGGAGACTAATTAAGAAATTTGAAGCAGGTGTACAGGTAGGTGTGGGGACACATTGACTGGAGGGAAACGCTGAGGGCTGGTCAGATGTGGTGACTGGATTTGGAGTGCTGAGTGAGCTCGTAGCTGGACTGATAAATAGGCAGGGTAAACTGGCCGTGTTGTAAACATGTAGAGAGTTAAAGCTTTTTAAGGTTATTGTAATGCAATGTAATGTTGCAATGTGATGTGCCTTGATCCTTTGGGGGGGGAATCCATTCCATTTTTTGTGGACAGCAATAAGAGTGTGCATTTATTTGGAAAAAATTCCCTCCGAATAAGCCAAGTTCCTCTTAATATTGGTGGAAAAAAGGCTCCATGTAACCATGACTACTGACTGTTAAAGCATTGTTTCCAATTAAAACAATTTAACCTTGACAAATCACTAATCAGCTGTGTCTCTTTCTTTGACAGGGGGGATATTTGAGTCCGTTGAAAGCGGCCCATCAGGTGCTGAGGAACTAGCCTTTAAATTTGCTTTAAACACAATCAACAGGAACAGAACCCTACTGCCAAACACCACGCTCACCTACGACATCCAAAGGATAAACATCTATGACAGCTTTGAAGCCTCCAGGAAAGGTATTTATGTGTTTGTGATTAGAAGATCTGCCTCTGGCTGCTCTGGCTGCTTTGTATGTGTGTGTGTGTGCGCACATATGCTATGCCAGCTAGCTAGCTGCTTTGCATTGTAAATGTATCCCCGTTCGAGGCTTGTGAGCTGCAGTGGCTTAGATTGTGACAATTATAATCAGGCGAGAGAGAAATGGCTGAGCACTTCAAATGTAAACAGAGAGAATTGATTGGTTCCAGGTAATGACTCAGCGGCAGTAATTCAAAGACCTGTTTGGCCCCCAGAGACAGCCAATAAAGTGCTATAATCTATCAGTTTTGTGTGTGCATCAGGCTGACATTTCAAGTCTCTTATCAATTACGGGCCATTATATCCTGTCTCCGTGATTTAGCCAACTCCCTTATATCAAATAAGGTGATTAGAGTGCAAAGTCGAGCTAATACAAAGATGTGCAGTTATTTGTATGTCCTCCGATTTGTATTGTGGAAATGTAATGTGGTAGGTATTGTATAATCAATATCAGTAGATATATTTACGGGTATTTCATATATTCAAAAAAATAACCATCTCATTTTAAAACCATGCGCATGAATGTGCCTATGCTTTGACTTGTTTACAGCTACAAGAGCATTAATGAGGTTGGCCACTGATATTGGTTGAACTTAGCTCTTTATATCGGCCAGTGCACTGTTGAGATAGAAATCCTTTGTCTCAATATGGCTTTCCTGTTTTGAGTTTCCTGATTGTCAACACATTCTATGACAAAACCAAATCCAAAGATACTTTGTGACTTCCTCACCCTGTCTCTGGATCTGAGAAGCAGGTTTATACTGAAGATGTAAATCTGGGATGACAAATGTATAGTTTCCTTTTTGGCTGGCCACTGTATACTTTCACAAACATTCCTCACACAGCAGGAAAACATTTATTGTGGACTATTTTCAGCGACGGATTAATCCACATTTAGTGCTGTCACTTCAAGGTAATACTAATAAGATGTTTTGTTGTTAGGTCTAGGAGCTTTAATTAGCACTAAGTCTTATGTACCAGCTCCCAGCCCACCACATACACTAAATACCTTGATTGCCAACAATAAGAAAGGCTGCAGGCCTTACCAGGCTGCAGGCCTGCAGGTCTTTTCATAATTTGGATGGTATATGTGGGATGTAAAGAACACTACAGTATGTATTTGTGGTAATGATGTAACACCTGGTGCAACAGTGTAGCTCAATAATGTGTTTTTTAGACAACAAAGGACGTCTATGACACAGACGAATACGACATACAGTACCATACGTTGGATATGCATGGTACTGTATATCACTTGTCACTTGTTGGAAGGACACATTCATTGTTGATTTGACTCTGTACATGGTATTTGTTGACAATAAGAACAATATGGAATATCAACAGACTTATACTTAATAATTAATTAAATAAAAAAAAACTCAAAACAAATCAATGCTGTTAACATAGAGTACATCCTTAATGCTGAATTGTTGCATATAAACATAATTCACAGAAGTCTTGTTTACATCAGACAGTGACACTCCTGTAGTTTGCCGCTGATCTTGGCACGGCCATTATGAACATGCTGCATGACAGCAGGAGGAAGCTAACGAGTAAAATATTCCCCTCTCTAGCCTGTGACCAGCTTTCTCTGGGGGTGGCGGCCATCTTCGGTCCCTCTCACAGTTCTTCAGCCAATGCGGTCCAGTCGATTTGCAACGCCCTGGGGGTGCCACACATCCAGACCAAGTGGAAGCACCAAGTATCAGACAACAGAGATGTCTTCTACGTCAGCCTCTATCCAGACTTCTCCTCCCTCAGCCGGGCCATCCTGGACCTGGTTCACTTCTTCAAGTGGAAGACGGTCACTGTGGTTTATGATGACAGCACTGGTAAGAGCACAAACACTTCCGCTGTTGTTTCATTTCATCTATATCCATATCCATTTTTATGTTACATATTTCAGGATATATTTCCTAATTTTGTTTTAACATACTGTAAATGTTTGCACTCAGCGGTATACCGTATTTTCACATTTTATTTATTTATGAACTGTTTGATATTGTGCCTAAATACTATTCCTATATGCTGTTGTAACAACCATATTGAGCAAAACGTACTGCATCTTTCGAAAACAGAAGCAAAGTGAGGAAACATTTTTCCCGATGTGACACATGACACGTGTTGCATATAACTGAAAACAGAGAAAATACAAGTTACAGAAATACAGCAATACGCACATGACAAAAACGCTATGCCATATTGGAACAAGGACAAGACCAGTAGCCTTTACTTGTAGAATTTAAGAATACCTTCCAAACAAACCAGAATCAGAAACGGACACTACACAATGTAGGTGTATGTTTCTGGTCGATATTTTGTGTGATAACGATCATTTTATTAACAATCAAATGAAGAAAAAAAATGATGGCAGGCCACACAAAAATATAAAGGTATAGGTATATCATGAACACATCTCATCATGCTAAATAAAAAATATATTCCCTGAAGATTTTTCGATTTCTATATCAGTTTGCCAAGGGTTAGGGGTGTGCCCACACCCCATGAGGCAACTTATATCAGTGGAGCAACCCAGATATGGTGACCCTGATGAAGGTCAGGTGATTGACCTTTATTCATTCATGTGTGGCCTCTTTAACGTGAAATCTATATAAATCTAAATCTAAATCTAAATCTTTGGAGTAAATTATTCTAAATCACATTGACATTTCAATTAATGCTATTACAATAACTAAAAGTGCATCAATGGATCAAATCTTTGTTTATTTATTATTTCTGACGTTCACAGCCTCAAATGAACCGTCGACTGTTGCAGGTTACATGTCACACACAGGTGCTTTTAGCTAAATGTTAATGTCGCCATGGCAAAATGCTCACAATGACCATATGTCCATACTGATAATTACCATGTTCACCAACTCAGTTGTTTGTATTAGCATTATAACATTTGCTAATCGATGCTAAACACAAAGTACAGCTGAGGTTGATGGGAATAGTTATGCAGATTATTTTGTAACAAACCGAAGCATTGCACAACTTTATATTTTGACCTTGTGATGGGACTAGATGAAAGGTCACCAAAGTTATTACAATTCATCCTTATTGTAAAACAATATCTGTGCCAAATTCCTTGGCAGTCCACACAGCAGTTGTCAAGACATTTGATTTAAAACCTTAAATGTCAACCTTATCTAGAGGAAAAGTCAGGGGCTCCCAAAAGTCTGGACTCCTCTGGCAACCATGAATGTCTGTACAAAATGCTTTGCCAATCCATCAAAACTGCTTTTAGGATATTTAGTCTGGACCAAAGTGAAGGACCAACCATCAGACTGACAAACAGACATTTCCATACCTTGAACCACACCTCAAACATGGCTAAAGAGAGTCTTATTTAAGGCTACATGCCATATTTCTGGCCATATTTTTCATTTTAAATAGCAAAAAAACACGTAACACAAGAACAGTGATGTGTCTTTTGTGATTCCTATATTGAGATGCACATCCATTGTAATGAATTATGTATGTTTCCTCCATGTGCTTGTGTCTTCTTAGTTTTTTATTAGTTTTTAAGACAAAAAAAAGATGAAATAAAAATGTAAGTATAGACACAACTGAAACTAATGAGGAAAAACAGATTGAGGTTTTCTGCCCAGGTATAGCCGAGCATTGTTAACGTTGTAGATGTTGCGTAACTCATGGAAGTCAGAGAGCTTGTGAGGCTTCAGAGGACATGCTTTCCTTGTTCCTTGTTGAAGCAGACCTTGTTTAAACATTGCTATTATTGCCGTCCAGGTCACCAGGCTACAAATAAGCCAGCAGGCTGGGTACATGTACCATATGCCAGGGGTCAGGGTGTGTGCCAGCCTGCCGGGCCTCCCAGAGCTCCATCCAACAGACACTGGAACCAGTTTGGCCTGGATCACAGCACCGCACGCATTGTGTGAACACTGTGTTTAGCATCCGGGCCAGCTAAATAGATTACAAACAAACCACATAATCAAGAACATTTGCAAATAGTAATGCAGAATATTGCACTTCATGAACTGGAAGAGAGATGTCCAGTCCTTCACACGGTTAACACGCATCAGCTAAGTAACTAAGTAGTCAAGTGCTGTTTTTTATTTTATTTAAGATTCATGATCCTTAAGATTTTATTATGTCAAATATTCAGTGCATTTGCATTTCAGAATGTGTTCTTAAATATTTGTTCTCTTGTTCTTTCTTTGTTACCTGCAGAGTCTGCCTGTTCGCATGTGGGAATTCAAATTGTATACCTACACACGCACGCGCGCACACACACACACACACACACACACACACACACACACACACGTACGCACACACACACATTCAGGGCCCTGAACAGCCCTGAATACATATATTTACATATATGTTCATATCCCAAATGTGTTCTCATTTTGTTAGTACCCATCGATTTCTGGGATTCACTAATGTTTTCTTATTTTTGTTTTTTCTCTTAGGTAAGAGAAACTTTTACGTGTGGTCTGAGCAGTCTTACCGAGATTAGAACATCTAGTTGTCACAGTCCACACATTCTTTGTCCAATGCAAGGAAACAGAAGTTTAAAATTTGAGGAACATAAAAAAAAACGCATGAATATCATATAATCAAATTTAAACTATTATATACTCAAGAGTTTTAGAGTAATAATGATTGCATTATAACATTAGTGGGATAAAGAAATACTATTGGTACTATGATCCCAGATAGATAGATTCTTTATTTTTGCCACGCAACAGTGTTTGTGGTAACTGTTTCGATGCAATGCAAAGATAAAACTGTATCTCTATTTCACTACTGCTGAAATTCTTCTTCTTCTTCTTCTTCTTCTTCTTCTTACAGCCTTGCTTTGGTGGCATCTCTCCACTTCTTGGACATGTGCCAGAATATTTGCACACGGCACAACACCTGCCCTTATATGCTGCCTGTACTAAAAATAAACACACCTGGGTAAAAGCAGATTTTGATGGCTAAAGAACATTTAGTGCATTTGAGGTTGACTCCTCGATGTGTAGCTTAACACTTTGAAATCTTCCATAATAATTACCTTTAACTTAAGATCATTTTGCCAATAATATTTCTGTGCTTTTACTTTCTAACTCAATTAACCAACACATTTTTTCAAATGTTCATACTTGTAGCCTTCAACCCCTGACTGATGACAACTCCAGTGACATCACCTAATATACTTTATCAGAGTTCTCTCTGGAGAAACAAAATGTTTTATACAACACGACTACTCACATGTGCTGTAGTACTCCCGAACACCTGTATAAAAAAAAAGACGTGATTTGGAAAGTCTGCCCTGCAGGTCTTCAATGCAGCTTTAGGGAGGAATTGATTGTTGTTGACCCCACAACCTCTGTTAATTAAGTTGTAAAGTGGACATAGCTGGTTCACTATGGGGTTAATAGTCGCTTGATTTTCTGTCTTGGTGATAGGAAATGAGATCCTTGCTCAACCTGCAAACAGCTTTACTTTCTCATTGTCGGCATTTACACAGATGACCTGATAGTGAGGACAGATAGCATTGATGGTGGACACTCAGGGCCAGACACAAATCTGATCTGATTGGAGTTCTTGAAGAGGTTCAGGCAGGATTCTATCTCATGTGAATCTTTTCTTCTCTTGTTTCAGTACAAAATGTGCATTGCCTGATGTACTGAGCAAAGTTAATGCAGCAGAACATTTATATTATCATATAATTCTCATGGGTTCTCCCCCTGACCCCCCACCCGCTGTTCTAAATCATGTCTGCTTTTCAGGAATGGGATATAAAAGGGGTAGGAAACAACCTCTCTCTTTGTGCTGTTTCTCCACCAATCAATAACCATAATGGGACTCCTCTAACAGCTCAACTTTATAATGGCAAAACTGAGATGGCAGCAGCATGTGTTATATTTCTCCCAGCCAGCCATAACATCCATACAACTACCTGGAACACTGCTGCCGCCAGTACTGCTGCTGCTGCTCCTGCTGCAAAGTTTGATTAGGCCATAAGGGAGAACAAGCTACTATACAATAAAACACTGGCTCGGAAATAACTGCTTTTTTCACCGTTCACAGTATGGAGTCCATACATATCTTCATTTGTCAGTAACCAAGCAATACAGTCGAGGCTTGAAGCTTCTCAAATGAGAGGATTTGCTCCTTTTCTTTGTCATAGATGACACCTAATAGAAACTTTTTGGGTTTTGGACTGCCGGTTAAAAAAAAAACAAACACATTCATCGCTGTGGACCGCGGAAATAAGCATCTTTTCACCATTTTAGAACATTTTATAGGCTAAAAGATTAAGAATTTCATGCGGGGTATATTATATATACTGTATATTGAGGACAGTTGTGAGGAGATCATTTCCTTTAGACTCAGTATGAGAATGTTAGGCCATCCGAAATGCTTTATTTTACAGATTTAAAACTATGTAATCTGATACAAATTATAGGGATATTTATGGTCAGTTGTTAATTTTGCCAAACATTTCTGCCCCATTTAAATAAAACTTGCAGAAAATAGTTAAATAACTAACTGAATAAATGAACCATTAAGGTTGTCCACTGATTGGAAAACAAGAACTGGTTCGCAGTTAATCTGCAAGGTGTTCAGGGGCTGTGGTTAGGGCTCAGTGCAGGACAGTCACATTCTTCCACACCAAACAGGGGGAAGCATTTCTTCATGGTGCTGGCTGGACGGAGACATGTTGATACAGGAAAGGTCAAACTGGATGATGTATTTTTTT
>CALSBV010012086.1:321464-370583 GCA_943590825.1 Bovichtus diacanthus | reverse complement strand
AGAAAAACAATAAATAAAACAAATATCAGAATCAGAATCAGAAATCCTTTATTAGTCCCAAAGTGGGGAAATTTACATACAAATATATTAGTCCACATACTTTTGTCTATATAGTGCATGTTTTATCCCCCCTTGATGTCAGATGTCTGGCCTTAAAGATGAATATCTTAATGGTATTTGTTTATGTCATGACTCCCTTCTTCTTCTTCTTCTTCTTCTTATTCTTCTTCTTCTTCTTCTTCTTCTTCTTAACAAATAGTACCTCATAATGACTTGGGATTAACATTTCTAGACATTCAAATGTGGACTATATTAGCATCTAAATAGCTTTAAGTGAATGACAGACAGAAAGAGGAACATGCTAAAGACGTTGCTATTGTTAAAACCTTACCTGTACTTGGGCTAACCCCAGGGAAAACATGAAGGTGCTCTGCAAATCTCATGGCAACCAGTCGTGTGGGATATCTTGTGTGCAACAATTTGTCCTCAGAGTGGCAGTAAAGGAAAGGCTCTAAAATGGTCTTAGATTTGAAAAAATTGTTTCCATAAAAACATTAATCTTCTGGGGAGCAGGAATGTGTTCAGTAAATGTAACGGTAATCTACTAACCCTGACCCTATGTGTTGGTGTTTCTTCTGTACAAGTCGAACCTTTCCCCAACCTTTTTGCACCACGGACCGGTTTCATACAAGACACTTTTTCTACAGACCGGCAGGCATAACAAAACACACAATAAAGTACAAAACATATAATTTAATTATTACATATATAATGTAAAAGTAATTATTACATTTTATATTATGCACTTTATTTATATTATGATTACATTGTAATATATATATAATATAATAGATAAAAATGTTTACAATAAATATTACCAACACAAAAAGAAAAGTTTTATTCTTTCTGTGCTGCCCGGTACCAAATGATCCACGGCCCGGTACTGGTGGATAGATTGTAGTTAAAGGCACACAAATTGCAACAGAACTTCCTTCAACTGTTCTAGTCTTCTAAATATGTCATTTATAACAAGTTCTACAAAAAATGATTGCTTGATCATTTCCATTTTGTGCTACTTTATACTTCTACTCCAGAAAATGATCTTTTTACTGCTCTTAATTTTTCGGACAGCTTTAGTAACTTTGCAGATTTATATTATTATACTTTGAACTTTAAATTAACTAATATATTTTGATGTATTATTCACTTTATTCCTCAGGGACAGTGCATATTAATAATCATTACTTTAAATATGCCAGAATTAGCCAGGAGGCTATTTTTCATCTGTGTTCATTTACCAGATGTGAAGTTGGCAGCCCAACATCAATGAACAAGTTTAAAACAATAATCGTAATGTAAGGCATATCAATTACATTATTATAAACAGCTCAGGATTATCTGAAGTAATTCAAATTAGCTCCGCCCTGCAAAAAATTTAAATGAAAGTAATGAACACATTAATGCGAAATGGCCATTCTTCAGAGTGAGTATCTATACTATTGGTACTTTAAGTACATTTGTAAGCTAATACTTTTACTTACAGTGTGCATGATTAAGCGGCATCTAGTATTGCGGTTGCAGATTGCCTACCAACTGAGAATACCCCTCTGCTCGCCCCTTCCTTTACAAGCCTGCGGTTATGACCCGCCGAGTGTAAAACCATGGCAACGACATGGTTTTTTACAGGACCTTCACCTCAATCTGAGGCCATAACACTACTTTAGGAGCAAAGGAATTCAGGTGGCGGCTGGCGTAATCGCAGTTTTACAAGCGTGTCAGATAACTACGGTGGCCTTGAGGTTATATAAAACCGCGAAAGGCCCTCTCTAGAGACAGAGTTTAGCTTGTCCATTTTGAGCTACTAGAAACATGGCAGTGCAACATGGTGGACTCTGTAGAAGAAGACCTGCTCCCCTTGTTGATATGAAGGGCTCATTCTGAGCTGACGGAAACACAACGATTCTTATTTTCAGGTGATTATACACTAATGAAAACATAGTTCTGCTAATAGATCCCCTTCAATACTACACACTGGCCCTTTAAGTAAAACATTTGAATGTAGGACTTTTACTTTTAACAAAGTAAGTTAAAAGTAGTCTACATTGTGTCTACACTTCTACATCTGTTAAAAATTAATATTCATCTTCTGTTGATTCTGATTTTAGCATCATGAGTGCAACAATGATCGACCCCCCGAGATGTTTTAGAAAACAAAACAGTAGTACCAGGGTGTGGTTAAGAAACACCTATGAATCCACCACTTCGATCTCATAGGACTTTGTATATGTTATAGAGGAGACTTTTTTAATAAAGTAATAAACATCTATCTGATTTTGTGTTGCAATTTGTGCGAGGTTAACCCCGTTTTTTTTAATCACAAAATGCCCGGACTATTGGGGGTCAATATGATCTTTACTAATGCTGGTGGCAGTGAAGAAATATCACTCAAAACGATATGAACCTAGTCAAACCCTTTCTGTTTATCGCCTGGTTTCTATGGCAGCAGCATCCTGAGGCTGTCGCTGAGGTGGCGTATGAAATGAAAAAAGATGCTGTATTTCCCCAGCCAATCAAATCTCCATTCACTGTGACTCAGCTCAGAGTCATTTTTTATTTTGCAGTTGGCGAAGTCACAAGAAGTTTCTGATGCAGGAAAACGAAGAGGAGTGAATACTGCAGAAAAATAAAAAATGTAATTCTTGTCGCATGCTTTCCTCAATTTAATAATAACTCACGGAGTTCAGAATCCCATCTCTTTCTGCATGTGGTGTCTGAAGAAAGGTCATCTTGACGGTATGTTCACTACAAGTAATTTGGATGACTGCATGGTGTAATTCCAAAGTGATCATATGAGAAAGGCACGGAAACGATTAGGAGCCATGTCTGACAAGCTGAGTTGGTATTTAGAGGGTGGGCATGTCTGGACTTTGTGGATCCTGGTGGGGTGTTAATGGAAATCAAAGGCTATTAGCAGTAACAGCGACAATGGTAACAATAGTAGAGGCAAAGCTCGTTGTTACAGTGGTAATGGTACCTGTAATAGTAGTAGCAGTTGTACAATTGATTTGTGGCAGTAGCGTTAGTAGCATTAGTAGTAGTAGTATTGTAGTAGTAGAAAAAGGATGAACATTTAGAGAGATAGAAAATATTAACTAAATGTAACTTCTCTACTAGAGACAGCAAGCATGTTGCAATTCCCCCTGAATGCGCAGCCAATCCAATCTAAGATGTAACCCAATAATATTGATTCTGCTCACATCGATAAATGTTAAGTTGTACCTTGAGACAACTAAAATGTACTTAGACTATTTACAGAAACACATTTTGCTTTTATGCAAGCTAGGCCTCCTCTCATATAAAAAAAATATAACCAATTCAGTAAAAGAAGTTAATTTAACAAATTAACAAGGAGATGCTTGATGCAATATAAGTACGGTAATATTTATATAATTCCGGTTGCAGTTGAGGGAAAAAAAAAGGCATGGTCACTATTTGAGAATCTCCAATAAACTGTATCATTACATTATATAGAGCAGTGTGAGTTTCCCTGTTCTTGTTAGAGAGAGTGTATATCTATTCCACCACTGAGAGTCCTCTCAGTGTACTTCAGAGTGAGTCCCAGGACCCCTCCGGTAATCTCTTTCAATTTGCTGTGTGTGCGTCTCCACACCAGCAGTCCCAGTCCCATCATACGCTCGACTACCACTCTGCAGCCTGTTTAGAGAAGGGCTCACTGACTCTTCACAATTCACCATGCTGATCCCACCATTGCCGCGCAGGAATGCTAATGGAAGCTGCAATGTTTTTCGTGCTCTGATCCCATATTACTGTCTTATGTTTTTGTTATTTTGAGAGAGTCGAACATTGGAGGGTGTTGTATAAGCCTTTGTTTCATGTGCTCATTAGAAATGTATTTGGTCACTAACACAATCAATGACATACGTATGTACCAGTATGAAACTAAAGGGCATTAAGCAATTTAAAAATAAAAACACTAACTTGGTGAGTGACCTAAGTATTGCAAGAACATTGACATGATTAATTAAGCCTAAAGTTGAAAATTGAAGAAAAAAAAAATTGCAATGAAAAAAAAAAACATCCAAGGGAAGATTGAAAACTAAAATGACCTTAAAAATTTAAAGTATTCTTAACGTTAAAGTCAACAGGTTGGGAGAATCCAGTGTAACATTTACATAATATAAAGTCATAAAGAAAAATGACCAAGATTATATGTCCTATCACACACACACACACACACACAGTCATATGTATATTTACATCCCATATATGTATATACAGTATATATATATATATATATATATATACTGTATATATAGTTTGGCTGTTAGAAATTATTATTTAAGTTATTTCATATTAAATAATATAATTGTACTTTAATTCACCTTGGGGGACCATTGTTCGAAAAGGGAAAGCCACTAAACTAAATTATGTCTTGTACAGTGACTGTAATGTTTCATACACACAAACCACATAATCAAGTTCTTTATAAATTAAAAGGTTCATTATCAAATCAATGAATACATGAAACAATGACTGGGCACAATGAATACGGTGATGAGCAACTTATGAATAAAGGTTGAGCACCATAGACCAGATAAGATCAGTGGAGGATATATTAGAGTTATATATGATACAATATATACTATATATATATATATATATTTGAGGAGCTTTCTCATCCACTCAATACATTGTGATTAATTGAATTAAGAAGAATTAAACATGCTCATAGATGGCAATCATGTTCTAAAAATTGTTATGACAATACTCATACATTTGTACAGATATGTCCACCTATATACACAGTAAATGAATGGTCCTCAGGACTGTGCCCTCTCTCCTGTGAGGGAGGAGAAGAGGGGGTTGGTACCATAAATTACCTGCTCATCCTCCTTCAGCATCTGCAGGCATTTCCTGCCCAACATCACAGTTCTCTTGTGAGAATGTACAGTTTGGTCATTCCCGTTCTCTCTTTTTTTGGACGACATTAGTCTCCATAAAGTCTCCAGAAGTGGTTCAAATTCAAATATTGATAATAACATCTATAAAGAATTGCATTATATGTGTTCAATTATTTGGTAGATTCAATGGTGACTGGAGTAACAGTGGCAATTCAAAATAGTATCACATCACTGCTTTCTACGACTACTTTCTTTTTTTACAGATATAAATGAAGGCGATAAAAAGTAATGAATTGTACAATGACATATAACCTACATGAAAACACCGATACAATGCCATGTGATGAATTCAAGCCTCCCTTTATGTGAATGTGTTTAAAACTACTCTGGTAAATCCTCAGTTGACAAATAAATGTCTGTTATTGCCACTGTTGGTTTTATAAACTCAGCTGCAGCATCACAAAGAACCTTTACTGTCCCCTGTTATCAGGTGAAAAAAATGCATCACCAATTTTTAAGTCTTTTGTTTGGACTGAGGATTACACGTTTTTTTTTGTGGGTTACGAAAAAATGCACTGAGACACATGAAACCCTTTAAATCCTGTCGTATAGTACAAGCTTTTACTTTAAAATCTGATTCACCAATAGAAGAGGTTTGAGTGGAGAATATTGTCCTTATCCGTCTTTAGTTTTCCTTCAGCTGTCTTTTGGTGGTGAGAGTGACAATGCACCAATAATGCAACCTCTGCATGGAGAGCTGACAAGGTGTTAGGAAAACACACAGCATGCCAGATGCCACGCTAGAGGGTAATAATGAAGACGTGGGTTGTCTCTCAGTTTCACACATTCATGAAGGTACTGTAACTTTTATCTATATTGGATCATATAAATAACTGCATATACCATACCATGAAAAAAAACATGACATTGTGAAATAATACAATATATTTTTTTTTTTAGCTTTCGTGTCATTGCTTTTTATTCTATCCATTTTCATCATTCCATCCCTGTTTAGACCATTCCTTTTTACAAAGTCTGTATTGCATTTTTTTCAGTGAGCATTCATCAAAAAAAGACAAAAGTGAGAAAATGTTCTGAATGAGTGAAACAGCCAATCACGTATCTGCTGTTTGTTTTTTATTGATGGACGAAGGGCTCTGTTTAAATGAACGCAGCGTCACCTAAAGCAGTCAAATGTACGTGCTAAACAAACTTCTAGTCATTTTGTGCCAGGTTACCTGGGTGCACCTGTGGCACACTTGGAACAGGAATCAAACATTATCATACATTATATATGGTTGTGTTAGAGGTTGTGACGATCATGTCACGTCACATTCTTTACTTTCAACCCTTTTAAATACGGGGCTCGCCACTTCATGACAGTTTGGGAATCCAATTGTTGTCTGGGACCAGAAAGGTCGAACATATGAATACAGAAGGTCAAATATCCTGCAAGAGCAGACGATGTCTCCTTTTAAGGCATTGTATATGTCATTACAATGATCCGTACAATAACCATCTAACACAAGTACTAAATACAACAGTAACAGTAGAATTTAAAATGTAGTAACAGGATGTTACTGTTTCATGATAATGAGTTTTAAAATATGAATGGATTCCCGTGTGAATCCAAAAATCAATGTTGACTTTTTTAAATTTACTTTTGTTACATAACGAAGTTACGCTACATATATATGTTACATAAAAAACATACTTATTAAAACCCAAACCACAATCTTTTCCTAAATTTGACAAGTACAAGTAGTAGAAGTACAAGTAGTAGTAGTACAAGTAGTTTTTTTTTTTTTTTCTTGTGCTGCGAGGGTCTAAGGACAGAGGGGGTCGTATCCTGTACAGGCTGTAAAGCCCACTGAGACAAATGTATAATTTGTGATATTGGGCTATATAAATAAACTTGATTTGATTTTCCTTTGGTTCAGCACTGCAGGAGCTTGTGCGGGCAAACTGGAAATGTTGCTGGACATTTGTAGGAGAACGCACGAAAAATAACGAAATAACTTTTTGTAAAATATCATACATGTGTTGTATGAGGATAAGTTGCATTATTATATCACCATCGTTTTGATTCTATTTTTTCATATTATTATTTATGTCATGTCGTAATTACGCATTTAATATTGATCCCTTTGGGTGTCCATACATCTTACTTTCCAGGGCTAGAGCTACACCCTTTTTGTATTCGATTAGTCACTACAGATAACTGGGCCTAGCGACTTGCAACTAGTGCAAAACCGTCATTGCAAGTTTTAAGGCCAATTCATACTTCCTTGCGTTCGCGAGGGTCTGCTTTGGTCGTTGCAACACAAATTTCGTCATCCACCATGTCATCGTGGGTCAGTGCGGACCGTCCGTGTGCAGCCCAACATTTTTGACCACATGGACTGTAGGCTTAGCAAGCACGCCAACTCCGCATGCTCGCATGCATTACCAACATGAATAGAATTTGTCTTCAAAAAGGATACAAAAACAAACAAATGGTGTTGAACCCCTTGCAAAAAACGTAACGTGGACTGTGCATTCGGTAAATGCGCATGTGTGGAACTCAATTGTAGTATGAATGGAACCGTGTGCACATCCAAGTTACCGCAGCGGACTCGTAAAGTATGTATGAGCCTTAAGTGATTGTGCTATCGACCAACAAAATACTTGTCTAAAGTCAATGGCTCAGTATTTTCCTGCTATTTACAGGGTGTGTTATTAAGATAGACATTGAGAGGAAAACAAAAAATTCAGATGGCATGTGACAATTTGAATAATTCCAAAATATATAATGGAATATAAAGAAGTAAGGCTCTCAGGCATTCTTTATTGCTAAACCTGCAGCATGCTCTCAGCGCTACCCCGCTCGTAGACTCATTTCCTCTGTCACACACTCAAAGGCTTCCCCCACACATGTTTTTTTTTTGTCATAATGAGTCCACGAGTGCTGATTTACTGTAGGCTACGCCTCGTGTGAACGGTACACAAAGTGTCTCCTCTCCTCATCTGTTACACTCACACACACAGGGGGATGTGGTCTTGCATACACAGAGCCTCAACGCCACGCTGCGGGCCCTCCAGCGTTTTGAGGCTGACATCTCTGGGTAATTACACAGCACCTCTTTGGCAGTGACCGGCAATACCTTTTTCATTATTCATCAATACATGTGTATCATATTTGATGTTTATTATAATATAATTAATAATTTTTTATTTTGGGGTGCTCATTTGGACAGGCATTGCGTGCTAGGTTGTCATGTCTCGTAGAATTAGTTAGTATGTTAATCATCTGTCAAGTCACTGTGTCTTACGTCCAGTCTTCTCAGTCACTGTCTGTCTTTGCACTTCCTGTTTTATTTTGTACTTACCTTTTGTCACCCATTCCTGATCCTTTTACTTCCTTGTGTTTTCCCGCTTCTCGTCAGCGTCTGCCCCGCCCATGATTGTTTCCACCTGTGCCCACTCGCCTCATGTTAAATAGTCCTGTCTCCCCTTGTCTTGTGTCAGTTCGTCTTCTTATGTCAAGGTATTTGCTCACATTCCCAAATTAATTACTTTGAACTCATTTTGTGACAGAAGAAGAACTTTTTAAACCCACTGTACCATGTGGTGAGAGTAGATATGAGAAGGGGAGAGTTAATTGCAGCAAAATAAAGTGGCGGTTCAGACAATGGACTCTTTTTTTCAGCACAAATGATTTAGAGCCAGGAGGACTATGTGTAGGTAATAACAAAGACCATTTCTACTGCTGTGACTGGCCCACATTTACACGGTTTATTTATAGCGAGGGAACAGCAGCATGCATGTTCTTCCTCCATAGTCCTGAACAACTGTTAGAACCTTTGACTGCAGGCCTGCTTTAATCTTTCTCCAACATGTTACATGTGTTTAATTGAGCATAAATAAGCCAGCCGATGTGGCGAGGGTCACATTAACGTTGACCCCGGGAGTCTGCAGCTCAGTGACTAATCAGTCAGGATCAGTCATTACTCCCATCATGCAGCGCTGTGGATCGCCGTCCGAGGGAATCACTTTAGCGACTGCGCGACTAATAATGATTGAGCAGCCCAGTAAAAGGAACTCTTCTTCCTTGTCCCGATACACTCGGAGGCGAGTTGGGAAGGGAACGCTTGAGGAGCCGTTTCCTTACAGGGATATTTATCACAGGCAGGCCAATCTGTTTTACGCTCAGGAGACTCCCAGACGACCCCCTAATAAACGCTTAGAGGGGATGAAATATTCATGCAGAGTTAAATATGGATCCTAGAGCAGTCGGCACACATTAAACACCGTCAATACTGATCAGCGCTGACACCCCTTCTCTCCCACTCCAGTATTTTTCCCCTACTAGATTTCTAATCTGCTGTGCCCGTAGACTTCTGGAAAGGTATGAAGGTAGATTCAGCCATGCAGAATGGAAGGAGAGACGTCTTAGGAGGAGAGAGAGAGCTAGAGAGCTCTGACATGTGTTTATGAAGAGCGAATGCAGCAGTCAGATGTGTCGAGCTGCTTTTATCGATGTTAACTAACTAACCGTAAAGCAGCAATTGCTGCTCCAGCAGCGAAAGCTGTTTTTCTCCTACGACAGCTCACGCAACATCAAGCGCTCATATGAGATTGGACTCAAGTCAAATATAACACACAAACACACACACTTTGCCGTTTCATACACTTGTATACATGCAAACTAAGCTGGGTAAAATCCAGCTGATCATTCTAGGTCCCAGCAAGTGGCAACCATTTTGGAGGACCTCTACTCACACTACTTGGGCACAGCAATAATTTGTCATGCATGGTGGCCACCCCAGTGGAATCATGGGAGGGACTAAATTGATCAGCATGGGTCCATCTGTCCATGTGTCTCTCCATCTGTCATGTACTGTAAATCAGATGCCACTCGCTGGCTTTTGTCTAAGATTTAAGGAGGACTTGTGCCAGTGATTTATTCAAAATTCTCAAAATTTATTAGCCTAACATGGATCAGATCTGTTAAGTTGTAAGGCTCAAATCTAAGTGTTGGCGGTGTTGAAATCTAAACAGAGTTGAAAGTCATTTAGACTGTTATCATCAAATTCATGTGTTCAGTCTGCACCTCTGGCCTTTTGCCCAGGGTGAGAGTGATTTCTTCATGCAGCACAGAGAGATGTTATGAATGAAAACACAAGAAGCTGAATGTGTAAGCTAATAGTCAAACCAGATCAGGGCCCTATCTTATATTGTGGGCAGTGAGTTCATTACCTCTGTATTGTTTCTGGAATTACAATCACACAAGGATAACAGAATTTCAGAGCCAGTATTTGGTTCACGCAAAAATAAAGATGAATACAATTTATCTGAGAAAAAAATACATTGAAATAATATATGTTCAACACATGATGACATCTGAGCCATCTCCATGACAACTTAGCAAATTCCATCAACTGATGAAGGCTGTGAGATGCAGTTGAAAGCTCTGTCAAAAGCTAGTAAACTAAATATAATTAGTCAAACTCAAATAATAAGAAACAAAAACAACTGTAAAATAACAACCATCATTACATCATAATGGAGGCAGATCAAATTTGGAGCAAAAGGTAGGCTTATTGGTCATGTTTCATATATATATATATATATATATATATATTATTATTATTTTTTTTTATTCTTTTATTTACCAAGAAATATTATCCCCATTTCTATTTGTGTACGGATCAACACGTGTTATTACTGAGCTGGTGAGAACAGATTTATTTTTCAAAAGTGATTAGTGATGGTTTTGAAAGGCACTGACGAATGATGTGGTCGTGTTGTTCGGGACGTCAGATGAGAATAAAATATGTATATTATCATTTAAATTGGAGAACTTGTTGCACATTTGTTTTTACTTCGGACACTTGCTAAACTCCGAAGTTAAAAACAAAAGGGCCTGTTTCCCACAATGTTGTACTGTTCCTTTTAAAGATCAATGATAAAAATCAACGAAGTCCTCTTCACACAACCTCTTTTCACAACAAGCATCCATTCTACTTTTGTAGTGTGCGTACACTTGTTGATGTATACAATCCATGTGGTCATACATGTTGGCCATGGTGCACACTGACATGAGCAGATTTATGTAACGCTAACCCTTGTTGACCTATGTGGCTACGGAAATATGTAAATTCGCCTTCAACACCTCATATTAAGAGAATTTCCACTGTCCTGAGCTTTTTTATTCTTTAACCAGTTGTCGTGATGACAGCTTAATTTGTGTACAGCATTAATTGGTTTTATTTAGCTACAGTATGCATAGCCAATTGCCAACTTGTTCACATGAAAAACAGGTGAAATCATGTCCATTTGTCACATTTGCAGAAATCTCTCATAATCAAATCACGCTTAGTCATTACTGAATAAATACACGGGTACACCACATAAATCACTATTTTTGGCCTTTTGTTTTTACACATATACAGAGTTATTTGTGCACAACTCGCTCTCCACAGGGAGCTCTGTGACACAACTTCAAACCTTTATAGTCTGGTTTGTTTATATTATACACAGTGGTGTTTCTGTGTCCAGCTGAGATGTTGTGAACCACAGCTGAGGAGTCACTTTGTCACAAGATGGTTAAATGGAACACTGCCAGAGTCTCACAGGTCAACACGCTGTGGATATCATCATCAGTGTTTGATTTAATGAAACCCAGCGACTGCAGGCTGGTTCCCCACAGTGCAGTGCACTCATTTGGAAGCAGGAAGTAAACAAATAATGCCTCAGGGCAAACAGCTGGGGACAGCGGGCCGTGGGCAGAGACACAGGATTGCTGTGCCCGTTTAGGCCGACGTGCAGGTTTGTGGGACGTAAGGACTGATGCCTGACTAGTATTTAAAATAACATCTGGTCCAGTCAGGGTGGATTCACATGTGATAAACAGCAGTTTGATTAATTACCTGTGGTCACTTTTAGTTTTTAAATTAGAGTCAGAGAAGAATGGCAATAACTCTTCACTTATTTTTTTTTCTTTCACTGAATAATAATCGTTTACTTCCTCGACCAGAATTTCAGCACCTGTATCTGGCAATGATCTTATCTTAAAATATCCGAATGTATAGTGTGAATTTAAAAAGATAGTGGGGTAACATTGTATAATGGTATTTAAAGCACAGTAAGTTGTAGTTGGCGAGCAGTGAAGGATTTTGAAATAGATGCAACAAGAGCACAATTAACCAAAACATATACACTGCAAAAAATTCAACAAATCATTCACCGTTCATTTTCAGACGCGATATTATTAATTGAATGATATACATTAGATCAGGGGGTCTGAGACTGTGGGCCTCCCCTCAGACAAAGCTTTTGAAAAATTATGATTGTGTTGAGTCCCAGTCAATTTTCCCAGAAAGACTTACCAAATATCCTCCACACAACAGTGAGTGGCCTATAGAGGAAGAGTGGGATCAATAGTGAGTACAGAATCAATGTAATCTATAATGAATGATGAATATTAGGTCATGTGCAGTATTGATGTGTGTATTTGTTCTTTTGTGTGTCAGAATATTTTGATAGTTGGATCAAGGCCTGCTGATATTGAGGTGATCCTGGTAACATGCATTGTGGGTAGTATCAGAGAGACACAAAGCACAGGGGAAGAGATGGTGAAGGAGGAAACAGAAAAATGTTGTGTTTCGGATGGAGAACAGTGGGAGAGGGAAGGGGCGGGTGTTGAAGAAAAATGGATTTCATTAGGAATAAACTGACAACAGAAATATATCCCTGCAGCTTTCTTATCCTCAGTCTAAATATAACCACTGCTGCCAAAGGAATCAGGAGTAGCTGTTACCTCAATTACTGTGGAAATGTATGTACATATATTTAAATTTACCTTTTAGGAAATTCATTGCCCTCGTGGGAGCAGGACTGTACCAATTTCAATTGGGCAAAGTTTTCAAATAGCAATGACTCTTCAGGCAAAATGAAACTTGAAACTGTTTTTGTCTTTTCTTCTCTTTGTTGTTTTCCCGACAGGTCTGATTCGGTTGCAAGAACTTATAAAGGCGCCATCCCGGTACAACATCCGGCTAAAGATCCGGCAGCTGCCTACAGACACCAAGGATGCTAAGCCGCTGTTAAAAGAGATGAAGAGGGGGAAGGAGTTCCACATCATCTTTGACTGTGGCCACGAAATGGCCGCAGGGATCCTGAAGCAGGTGTGTTTGTGTGTGGGTGTGTTTGTGTGTGTCATAAATCATTTGAGTCCTCAAGTGGGAAATACAGCAGGAGACAGTTGTGAGTGTGTGAATAGAAGCACAGAAGACAGCTTATTCATGTTGTCTGTATATATATATATATATATATATATATATATATATTTCTATTCTAGAATGGGAGCACCTTTACCGTTACCCAATTTCCCCCCCCGAGGAATCAATAAAGTATTTCTGATTCGGATTTATATAGCGAGGCGGGAAGTAATGGTATGGAGGTTGCATGGATGTGGAAGATCAGATCATCAGGAAATACAATACTTTAAAAGTGCCTCATGCTAACGATACCATACTTTATTTAGTATAACCATGATCTTTATTTAACTTTAACAAGTAGTCCAGATAATACGATGAAAGCCTAGAATGGCTGTCGTTGGTAATGATTATACAAGTAGTAAACATAGTTGCTAAGAATAGTTTTAAGATCAATTATTTTCAAATTAAGACTAAGTAATTTCATTATGCTACAGCTGTGTATCATGACTTAATTATCTAATTATCCTAATGGTCGTATTGTGCTCCTGTTTATTGTGCTCTATCCTCTTCTGGGATACTCTTCCTTCACATGATGGAAACTCTTGGACAGACCATGACATACAGAAGTAATAATAATATCTCAGAATTTCTCTGAAAAACATATCAAAAAAAGGTGGCGATAACAGGGTTAGAAATTTCTCACTCAAATATAAATGTGTCTACATTGTTCTTGCTGGCCATCGTCACATTGAAATGACGACCCGATTGACTGTATTGTGCATAAGTCGGCCTGACAAATCTTTAAGAGAACTAGGGGAATTGCGCAGGTTACAGTATTTGTGATGCTCCAAACAACAGTTGCACTGTAGCTTTTGTTGAGTGGTGAATTAATATATTCCCTGCAAGGAAAAGCCTGTCAGATTCAGATGTATTTCCTCCAGACCATGCATCGTGGTATTGAGTACAAACATTAACATAAAATAAAACAGCAGTTTTAGCACAGACTAAGTTATTTAAAGGGACGCAAACATTACTCAGAGCCCCTACATACTAGCTTGTAGCCGACATTAAACTTTAGGTGTCTCTTTACAATTCCACACTTTTCCATGCAGCCCAAGAAAGTAATTAGGCATAAAAGAGGAACTTTTCAATGAGTAGGTCAATTAACAAGCATTCATATTTCTTTGCCTTGCAGGATTTATCAAATATTAAGGACAACATGATTCACCCCCAGTCTGTCAGGATTTTTAATCAATGCCGGAGTGGTAGATTGCTGGGGAAGGTCAAGGACTACTTTCATTATTAATGTCAGAGAGAATCCCTGCTAATGGGAAGTAATGAAAGACCTGAATGTCCTGATCTGATATTCTCATTACATGACACACCTATAAGTTAGAGATCGTAAATATTTTTCATCAGCTGTAAGCCAAGCCTTGACCCCCAAAATTGGACAACAAGACAGCCAGGTGAGAAGGTATATCGATAATAATTTAGTTTCCGTGTATGCAACGGTATCCGGTACAGAGACAGGCCCAAGACATGTAGCACAAAGACTGGCAGGGGGAAACTGTGTTGTTAAATAATCCATTCAAAACCTACCAAATGCTCTATGTACATGCTGTATATTTAGGGTTCACACATTTAAAAAGAATGGTTGTTCAATTTCACGCAGAATAGACAAAAGAAGGTTTCTCATTTTGAGCAGATGACTGTGGATTTTGTTGCATCGCACGGTGCAAATTCGCATCTATTCACGTCTTTGCATTGACTCTGTACGTAATTGCCTTGGTGTGAACACACCATTATACATGGTCCTGAAGAGAGTATTTCCATTTTGGTCAAACTGTCCTTTTTTTTTATTTTGAAGCTTGATTAGACAGGCCTAGAAGTGTCACTAATAAGCACAGATTGTAAAAACACTCCAGCTGTAAAAATCCATGTGAATACAGTGGAAAAACTATTTGCTTGAAGTTGTATCGGAAGGCACCTCTAAGTGCTACAACGCAATTAGGGAGTGCTTTTTTCTGTCCTGTTGATAGCTTTGATCCGTGTGTTAAAACTTTACAGCTATTATAACTGAACAGAATGTATTTCTCCATTGATTTGCTTTCATAAGTGACATTAAAAATTTGGAATATAGATACATAAGCTCTAAAAAAGGTTTCCGGCACTGTTCTGTTATAAAAAGGTCCAGGAAATGGCACCTTGTGAGTCACGATTGAGTGGGCTGATCCTCAAACGGAAGGCTGGAAGCTTTCTCAAGGTTTCCCACCTGATCCCAGCAGCCATTATCCCTTCCTGTCTGTTTAATCATCCTTTCCACACAGTCATAGTCTGTGATTCTTATTGGTTTAGTGAGTCTCAGCACGGCAGGCCAGACTCTGACACCACCATATAGCGCACACACACACACACACACAATTCTGTTGTTGAATTTAATGCAGTCGCTTGGTAAGATAGGCAGCAATCTCATGCAGATGACAAAAGTCTGACTCATATTGAACTCGAAAAAAGGCAGTCATGTAAAGTGACTTTGATCTATCAATTTAAGATGGAAAATGGAGCTGCAACAGAGCAGAATGTTGTTCCCCCATTAATCAACATTTCCCCTCTGTGCTCAGATTTAGTTCTAGTTTTCATGTGACTGGTTTCTCTACTGAACTGTATCACTATTTAAACAACATTGAGCAGCGGGTCTATAGTCTGTTGTCTTATTGATTCCACCTAGTTAAACTTTCAAACCAAATGTTTGCCTATCCATCCATTCATATTTCGTTACTTATGGCAAAAGCAAAGGCCTGAGGTCCTTCTCCCATGGCCATGTCTTCAAACTGTTCCAAGGTCAGATAATCCCAGCAGCGTGTGGTGGGTTTCCTCCCCGTCCACAGGGGGGCATTCAGAGGGCATCCTAATCAAAGGGCCCCTTCCACCTCAGATGGCTTCTTTTAATGTGAATAAATAGCAGTTCTACTCCAGTTGGCTGGATGCCTGAGCCCCTTTCCCTTATATCTAAGAGTAAGACCAGACAACCTCTGAACAAAACTCATTTTGGAGATCTGATCTCGTTTTTTTTGGTGCACAAAGCTCATGACTATAGTTGAGGATTGGAATGTAGAATGAAGTGCCAATCCGCCTGCGAATCTCATTCTCCATCTGACTTGTACTCTAATACAGCGGTCCCCGACCTTTTTGCACCACAGACCGATTTCATGCAAGACAATTTTTTGACGGGCCGGGGGGGCAGGCATAACAAAACACACACTAAAGTGCAAAACATATCATTTAATTATTACATATATAATGTAAATGTAATCATTCGATTTTATCTTATGCACTTTCTTTATATTATTATTACATTGTAATATATATAATATAATACATAAAAATGTTTCAAAGAAATATTACCAACACAAAAAAATAAATGTTTTATTCTTTCTGTGCAGGCCGGTACCAAATGATCCACGGCCCGGTACTGGTCTGCGTCCCGGTGGTTGGGGACCCCTGCCCTAATAGGTTTGGGTAATGAACCTCAATACTATTTTTGTACTGACCGTTGCCGCACCAAGAATAAAAACCTTTCAAGTTTGATAAACTCGGCATCGAAAGTCTGATCGGATTCACAATCTGGTTTATCCTAACTTTGATAGGCCCTTTTCTGACCAACATCCATTTTTTTCTTAATTTTAGACTGTTCCAAAGTTCTCTTATGGTCCCTTGTCCTTGAAACAAATTCTAAAGTTCTCGAACACTGGCTTCTTTATTAAATTAAAGAGTTTTGTGATGAGAAGGAAAACAATATGATGTTCGATATTATTGAAATTAAATAGCCACAGTGACTTTCAGGTAGCAAATCACTTCCAAACTGAAGGGAACAATCCATCACACCCAGAGGTGGAGAGTAACTTATTACATTTACTCAAGTACTGTACTTAAGTACAATTTTGAGGTACTCGTACTTTACTTGAGTATTTCCATTTTATGCTATATATACTTCTACTCCACTTCATTTTGAAAGCAAATATTGCACTTTCTACTACTTATCTGACAGCTTTTGTTACTTTACAAATCAAGTTTTTTTGCACAGAAAACATATGAAGAGTTTGACTATAAAAGCAACTTTTTTGATAGTTGATTAAGTCATTTTTCATACAAAAAAATACTTTGTGGTTCCAACTTATCAAATGTGAAGATTCCCTGGTTTTCTTTGGTTTGGACTATTGGTTTAACAAAACAACATTGTGAAGTTGTGACTTTGGGTTCTGGGTGATTGCGATGGCATTTCTCACTATTTTCACTATTTTTATAAACCAAGCAATCGATCAATTAATGGAGTTAATAATTATCTAATGATATAATATCTACTAGTATACCAGTCACAGGAGACATTTTCTGTATTGAGTACTTTTACTATGACTACTTCAGGTACATTTCCCCGATTATACTTACATACTTTTACTTAAGTAACATTTTCAAAGCAGGACATTAACTTTTTAGTGTGGTGTTAGTACTATTATTTAAGTAGAGGATCTGAATACTTCTTCCACCTCTGACCATATCACAGAACCAGACTTTGAAGTGCTGACACAAAATGATTTTGATTAATATATCATGAACTAAACCTGTCACAGGCAAGACTGTTGAAATAGGACAATTCTATAAAACCCCGACTTATGTTCAATGACAATTTTTTTTTTACATCAAAATGGCAATGCTTTTAAAAAATATATTATTTTATGTTTTAATATTTATTATCGCTTTCTACAATATCATAGTTGTTGGGAAGAGTATGCCGATTGAGGTATTGGACTCAATTTCACATAATCCCTTGAATCAAGACCCATCCCGCAACCTTACAGGACCTTTTCGCACATAGGTGTGAAAACTCAGACACAGCCATGAGTTATTTCTCTTTCCCTCCCGGCAGTTCTCTGATCCCTCAACTCTTTCTTTAATGGCAGAGCATGCGAGCGCCTGTCCAAAGTAAACACGTTTAGTCCATGCGGCGGCTCTCCACAGCCGGCTAGCCCTCACAACGGGATCAAACCAGTAGTTAGCAAGGAGCTAACATTCTGCCGGATAACAGACGGAGAGTCTCCTCCGTCTTGCACACAGTTTAACAAACTGTAGACAGCAAAGACAGAACGGCCCGACCGGCAACACGCCGCCATCAACACAGACAGCATGCTGCTAAGCTAACAGCTAACAGCTAAGTAGCCTTTCCATTCATGGACTGAACCTGCACTGGGCATAGTATATTATTTAGTATACATTAACTTTACACGGCTTAGTAAGCGTCGAACTGCCCTACTGTACTCTCTGTCTCTCTGTCTCTGTCTCTCTGTCTCTCCCTCTCTCTCTGTCTCTCTCTCTCTCACATACACACACTCTCACACTTATATACATATTCCCTTTTGATTGCTTAGTCATAGATATTGTGTGTTCTGACATTTTTGTATCTTCTTAATAAATGCTTTTTGGATATACATGCTGGTTTGTTTAATGTTGTACACTGTTGCGAATTCGTTGATTTCAAATGAGGAGACTTGACTACGAGTAGATCTGCAACTCAGTTTATTAAAACCTGGTGAATGACAGCTTGGCCAAGGACTCCAAGTGTATCAGGAAATCATAGTCAGCGCATTGCTGTTACTCTATAACCACCATCCACACTCGAGAGCCCTGAGCTTCCGGTGCAGATACAGTTTATACAGTGGTAGGCGTGGCCTCTTATGGCGTATCTCATTACTATGCCAGGAAGTCTGTGGTTTAGACTTAGCTTCCTTAGTTGGTGCACAGGCTCTGTCCAGAGCCTCTTGGCATCACGATCATCCAATCAGCGACGACTCCTTGGGTGCTATTACACGTGGCAGGCTGCGTTTGCCCAATTCTTCTACACCTGGTACCTGACCTTCACCTAACTCCTCTCTGCACAGGCTACCTAATCTATTCTCTCTGGGTGTTTTCTGTTATTGGCCTTCTTTGTTTAGGCGCCACTCCGTGATGCTCCCATCCACTCATTTTATAGTCATAACAGCTAAATCCTTCAACACTAGACTAAAGGTTACATACATCTTATCCATCAGAGCCTAATAGCTATCCGGTATACATGACTGTCTTCCCTGTCTCAGTGTACATTTCATATGAGCCCATTTTAGCTTAATCACATTGGTTATACGTATTCATCACGCAGTTACATTCAAGCGTCAAGGCCGCAAAGCATACATTTAATTTCTAACAGTTACACGAGTGAGTATTGCCAACCTCTACTATCAAAACATTTATAAAATCCTTCAACCTTTACTAGTAATTAATATGGTCATTTTGTTTATGGTTATTATTATAATTATTAATCAGATTTCCTAAATCACTGTGTAGTATATTTTATTACTACATTAACTGGTTATCATTTCACTCTGATTCAGAGTTTCTTATGAGGAGGTGGTGCACCCATTGAGGGGACTTAGTGTAAATTAAGTCTTACTAATTAATATAATTAATAATTATATTAAATGTAATAATTATTTTGATAGTTATTAATTTCTTCTGATAGCCATGTTAATGTCTTTTATTACTTATCATTAATATTTGTTAATACCCAGACTTGCTCATACCAGAACCCCATACATAATGGTGACAGTGGCGTAGCAACATAGTTATCTACATTATCTGCATCTGTGACTAAGGAAAATATCAGGGTTATGATGATTTTTATTGCACTTCCATAACTGCACATGAACTCTGGCCTCCTGCATGAGAGTCGAGCGTGCAACACACCCATTCACCCCTCGAACTTCACAACCTTTCCGTTTCCGTGCACTCCGTTTCCCGACTTAAAGGACACACTACTTCCCAGATTGGCAGTGAATCTATATTGTCATGTGCAGAATTAGTCAAATATTGACATAATTCCTCGCATAAGGGGCTGCATTAACATATCCATCTGTGTGGGGAAATAACGCAAACTAATCTGTTTTTGAGAAATGTTGATGAGCTGCTTGCACCTTTCGTGGTTGACTGTGCTAATAAAAGTCTTTTCCAAACACAGCCAGCAGCATCATATTACACACCACGCTTGTATTTTCACACATTCAAATCAACAGCATAAGTATCACACCTCACTAGCTGTTTTTTTTTTTCCTCCAAATGTTGTCTCCGCCAGCTTCCAAACAATCTCCCACAGCAACGCCACCGTGGACCTCATTATTGCAGGATGACTTCCTTATATGCGTTTCCCAGATGTCCCGCTTCTATAGAATCATGCATTATCCTACACGTTACCCTACATATGCCAAATGTATGATGAGACTGCTCTCGGTCTTTCGTTTTTATTTGGCTCGTTTTTCTTTTTGGTGGGTGTTTGTCTTATCTCCGAGCCTGTGGCTGCAGCAGTGTAGCAGAATATATGCCTCTTCACATTACATGGTAATACAGCCGGTAATACAGACACACAAACAGACAAATGACTGTGTCTGTGTGTGTGTGCAAAATATGACAAAATATTTTATCTGCCTCCCTATTCATTTATAAATCTCTCCCTCTCCCAATCTCTCTCTCTGCCTCCTTCTGTCACTCTCTTTCTCAGGCTCTCGCCATGGGGATGATGACAGAGTATTATCACTATATCTTCACCACACTGGTAAGTAGAGAAAGAGGCTGTGCTGCACAGTCGCTTTGTCATCAGGTCTAACTCAGAACTCCATATCCCCATGAAGATTTGTTGCATGCCCAAAGAACGAGATGACGCCGCTCTTTAATCTTAATTTTCACAACTATTCATTTTACTACCTTGAATTTTTTTCCTTCTCCCTTTTAATGTGTTTTCCAAAGAAATTAATAGCATAGTACTTTTTGACATCGCGATAACTGTTTTTTTTCCTTTTGCTTCATCCTTTTTTTCTTTTTTTCTTTTCTCTCTTTCACTTCTTCTTTCAGCTGTTCTTCCTTTTCTTAACATTAATGCTCTTCATCCTTCTCTCAGTTTTTTCCTCTCCTTTTCTTATTCCTTTTTGCAGAACTTACTCCCCCCTTCTCCACCTTCATCCTTCATATGTTACCTTTGTCGTCTGTGTTTTTAAAGAGTTACATGTGTCACATACTGAACCAGCCTTGCAGCCAAGCTGTCCCTATGTCCAATAAAATAACTCCTCTGTGGCCCAAAAAGCATCTTGGTAAAATGAGTGCATTTTTAAGGCACATTATTAAATTAAAATCATGCAACGCACTGACATTACCATCAGGAGCAAATTTGGGTTTGATGTCTTGCTCTATAAGCTGGTGGTTGAACATGATTAGTGGACAAATCTCTTGACCTACTAAGCCACAGCCACCCTTTTCCCATAGACCACCATTATGAAAGAGACAACTGTAAAACTGTTGGCAAACAAGCTGGATTATTACTATACTTTAATATTTCTAACATTTTTGCCAAAAATCTTTTTTTAGTGTCTCAGTGTAAAGTCTGTGTTTCCCGAGCCGGACACAGCAGGCGAGGGCAGGGGGACAGACACTAGTGAGCATGTGCAGTGGGTAAACTAGGAAAGTATTGCTGTCTGTGCTGAGGAAGGGTGAGGGTCACGTGTTGGATGGAGATGGCTGGAGACTTCAGCAGGCTACTTTTTCGGGAGACTTGCTCAGTCGTCTACGAAGTTAATCAGTGA
The DNA here is from genome assembly GCA_943590825.1 of Bovichtus diacanthus. Classification (NCBI taxonomy): domain Eukaryota; kingdom Metazoa; phylum Chordata; class Actinopteri; order Perciformes; family Bovichtidae; genus Bovichtus; species Bovichtus diacanthus. The sequence goes on along the minus strand of CALSBV010012086.1, from coordinate 348,803 downwards.
AGAAAGTCATGACACTGTCCTTGAAAAAAAAAGTCGTCAAACTCTACATAAAAAGGGAAATTTGTGGTGTGGTTCTTTCACCTCTATTTTGTTTTTACATGCCAAACTCCCTCTAATATATGTGTTTATATTTGAATGAATATTCCTGCAAACTAACTAATTAATTAATTACCCATTCAATATAAGTTATTTATTTAATTTTTTACATGTCTAATACCCCAGAATTGTTCTTCCATTTACTCAGTTCAGTATCTTCAATGTCTACCTGGAGAAATTTCCGATAATGACGAGGGAAAAGCTGAAAACATTTTTTAGTAAAAACACAACACAGGTTTTATAAAGACAATATGTTCATAATTTAGGGTGTGCAAAAACATCAACAGACTATATTTCCTTGTCTATCGGCAACAATTTGCGCTGAGTATCATGGATATTGCACTGTGACTCATTACTAGCATTAGTATTATTTGTATTGTTAATAATAATAATAATAATAATAATAATAATCAGCAGTAGGCATAGCAGTAGTAGGAGTCGCGTTTAAAAAAAATCTGCAAATGAAGACTGAATGGCATGGAAGGGAAAGCATCAGTATTTCCTGTGGAGGAGAGAGAGGTGCAGCTGGATGTGAAGGGGATTCTGGAGCCCTTCTATTATGTGGCTGTATAAGTGACCTTGCCTTTGGTTATATTAGGATAAAGTCCCCTTCACTGTCCACACAATACCATGCAAAACAACACACACACACACACACATATACAGTAGTGAGCATAATTCTAAGCTCCCTGCCTGTATGAACTTGCTCTCAGTCGATGTTCCACATCAAAGATTTGACTCGGCCCCATCCCACTCTTATCCTGAAGAGGCTGCTTGTGCTCTCTCTGTGTTACGCCTCCCCCCGTCATTTTACTTTTATAATGTCAAGTTCCTTTGAAAACGGAACAATTCCGTTTTCAAATGTCTGCGCTTTTCATCATGGCGAGTGAAAGGGATCATATTCGTGTGTTTTCGGGAAAAGTAAAAGTAAAATCCGAACATGAATGAGGCGAGGGGAGGTACAGTAGTAGTTGTCATTTCCCACTGTTGTGTTTGGCAGTCAGAGTCCAGTGCTGACAGCCTAATTCTCCCAGCAGACTGAACAAATCAGCAATACTGAGGGCACATATGGCAGCCATTTTCCTGCCAGATTTTTCTTTTCTCTTCACTTACCTTGTGTTGAGTGTTTTGCAGTGTTAATATTGTCAGCTATTTTAGATTTAGTCTTTGTTTTAAGACTAAAATGCTTCACAGTTTTAATCTAGTTTTAGTCGAAGACGACTCAAAACGTTTAGTACCGTTTTAGTCAACTGAAAGTATTAACATTTTCGTAAACTTTATTACTTTTAGTCAAATAGTTTTCTCTCTTAATTTCGTCAGTCAATCTAGTCCAAACAAAATCAATCATTTAGATTTTTTTAGATTTTGTCAAAACTGTGTGTGTGTGTGTGTGTGTGTGTGTGTGTGTGCGTGTGTGTCTACATACTGTACCAATGAATTTGCTTTTTCGTTTGAAGTCGAAGAACAAACACATTTAATCAGGTTTCTGCAAAGTGTGATCTTTAGCTGAAGCGCGATGTCACACCCCCTACACCCTGTCTGCGTAGGGGGGAGGACAGGGTGGATACGTGGGGGGGGTCAAATAAACACAAGACACACTGGAGACCGGTGATTTTGTCCCGTGTGAAATGAAAAGTCAGAGTTTCCCTTTTAAAATGTAGGTCTGTAACTTAAATGACTTAACAAACGTACTTATTTTAAGACAAACAATGGTCTTTTATCTAAAAGTAACCAAGGACTTTTGTTTCCTAACCCTAAATAAGTACTTTTGCTCCCCCTTTTTTTTTTTTTTTTTTCAATATAGAACATTAATCTTGGAGAAAATAGGTTTCCCTCGCAAATGAAACTGAGAATACAGTTTAGTTGTATGGGAACGTTTGTTGGAGACGGGGTTGCAATATTTATGAAAAGCCACAAATCCGTGTCATCGTTTTCATTGGGCTTCTTAACCCATTAAGACACTATGATTGTATGACTTTGTGAGGTTTGGGGTTTTAGCTTTTTCTCAATGGTTTTCAACTGCAGGGCTGTTGATTAATTAAATGACAGTCTGTCTCTCTCGCTAATGTTTTTTCCTTTTTCTCAGGATCTGTTTGCGCTGGACGTAGAGCCTTACCGATACAGTGGTGTGAACATGACGGGCTTCAGGATCCTCAACACGGAGAACAGCCAGGTAGCCTCCATCATCGAGAAATGGTCCATGGAGCGACTGCAGGCTCCACCCAAACCTGACTCTGGTCTACTGGACGGCTTCATGACCGTGAGTGTCCTGGATAAAAAAAATAATGAGTAGTGAAAGGTTCGGATCATTTGTTCTGGACAGGTGTTCAGGAGGTCGCAAAGCAATGGGTTGTTATAAGAGTTAGTCATAGAAAGTGCAGCCAGAGCACAATTATCTATATATATATATAGCGTCTTACCTTACAGTAACTTACCATCAATGTCCATTGGATGCGGCTGCGTCACATTCCAGGTCTTTTGCAGCTGTTAGCCACCTCCATTCTACTGGTAGACAGACTTAAGACACGCGAGTGAAGGTTTCCTTATGAGGACTCACGTCCTGCTCTTTTCTCATCTTTATTATACACTATTTTCCTGGAGCAGCTTGACACTGAAATGCACTTGTGGATGTTAATGAATGCCTATATTTATATACAATTCCTATAAAATGAATATTTGATGATGCATTTTTATTCTAATTATTTTTTTTTACTCATTGTGATGATTCTTTGACAAAATCTGTGAAGCAGGAGAAAGAAAGGCTAACGTTTACCTTCTATTATTCAGGAAATATAGATTTATGGATATGTAGAAATAGAAAGTTGTCTTTTCTCTGATGCTTCAAACATACGGTTGGTGTCTTTGGATCAGAACCTTGCTGAAGCGGGCCAGTAAAGTGATATAGGGCTCATGCAGTTCTTACTGCAGTTGACCAATGAGACAGCCAAAACTTTGTGAATTTTGAGTGTGTTTTCTCCACTTTTATTTAGCTTCTTGGCGGGTTTTTACAGACAAAGTCACTTAAGATATACAGCCTTGTTCTGGACATGATAGACCTGGATGAGCTGAGGCATCTCTTACTGTAGCTTGCCAGTCGTCCTGAGGGAGTCAAATGGAAAACCTCGGTGCTTCGAGTTGTGGGCCCCGGGTGTGATAAGAAGAATCTCTGTCACTGTGATCTGAAACGTCTCTGATCAGAGCACACTGCCTGTAATAACTGTTGCTCCATGCTGCTTTCATACCACTCTCTTATCTGGGAACCTTGCCAAAACGTGTCAACCCACAAGAGACAAGGAATGGAAAGAAAAAGAAAAAAAGAGAGTAATGGGAGATGAATGAAAAAGAGAAGAAGAAGAGGTACAGACAGTGGGGGAAGGGAAGGCAGATGTGCAATCAGAGTCCTTGTGTTTTATTCCCAGACCGACTGTTCAGGTGTTAAACGTCAGGCCGATGTAGCCGCTTGGTCTGATTCCAGTTGGAACGCACTGGCGGCAGCAGCGGAAACATGTTGGCCGCTGATTGAAAACAGTGTCTTACCTCTGGGGAGTAACGGATTCCCTTTTTTTTTTTTTTTTTTTTTTTTACTAAAACAGCGAGATCTTGCTGAGTCATGTTTCCGGATTGATGTCGGAGAGTGGGTGTTACTCAGTTTAAGCCCCTTTTGTTGGATTTGTGGCTCAATCAATACCGTTTCCCACTTGAGACCTGAAATGGACTGTGTGTGTAATAACTGTACCTTTTTTCAAAACACAAAAAGCCCCGAGAGTGCCTTTTTATAGCTTCCAGTACAAGCTGATGCATGGAGACTCAGAGTCGATTTGATGTCTTCAGTCCTCCATAAAGAAGAAACAAGGGGAAATAAAAGATCTGTCTCATCATCTTTGTGTTTATATTCACCTCTTTAACTCCATTATGTGCTGTAGAGAGTCATCAGGCAAGCAGAGCTGGATGGTTATTTTTGGATCAGCGACAGACGAAGATTTATGTGCGTGAGGAGTGTGCTGTGACCCCGCTCATCAGTGAATTAATGGCATGAGTTTGAAGGTGGGGATTGATTAATTAGACAAATGGCAATCAGTCAGCAGCTAATGCATATTGACATGGTGAAAGGTTCCGTAAAGGTTTGATTAACTGCTTAATTTGTGTGCTGTATTTACGGTTTTGTGTGCTTAAGTAGTGAACTGCTGATGTGCTGTAACTTATGAACTCGCAGATCATGACAGATTGCACTGAGTGAGCAGTAGTCCAGTCTCACGTCGCATCTCCATTCAGCACCATTGTTTCACATTTAGTGATTGAAACTGCAGTTTGAACAGTTTGGCTTTGCACAAAAGTTACTGCAATGTTTGGATTTAAAGCAAAAACATTTAGCAGTCTCTACTTCCACATCAAATTGTGTTCTTGGCAGCTGGAAAGAGATGGACCAAGCTGCTCAACTGACTGTTGAATCAGAGTGTTATTCAAAACCAGCATCTGATACTGAAAAACTTCACCCTGATGCACATCTCGTCAGCTCGCACTTGGATTTTTTGCTCCTTGTACTGCCGGCACGGCTGCTCCCCTGCCGAGTTTCAAATTACTTTTACCTGACTGCTAATACATTCTCAAATGGACCATCATGACGTTGTACTGGAAAATATATCAAACTAAATAGTGCTAATACGTATTGACATTATTTTCAACGTAAACTTGTATTTGTCCCCAAAGGGCCATTGGTCTCGCAGCAAGACAAAAAGCCCATCATAGGGTACATCAAGGGGGGAGGAGGGGAGGCACTGAATGTCAGGAACGTGTTTTTTCACCTTTTTTAAATGAGCAGAATTCCAAAATGGAGGAAGCTATCATACTAGCTGTGTTGCATCGCTCAATTTTACATAAACTGCTCCACAAGTGCTGACTTAGCTAGTTAATAAGTCATGAGGCAAGAATAGAAGGTACAAGTCCATTAAATTAAACTATTAAGGTACAGCATGCTTTTTTGATCAATAGAAAAATAATTACTATGGCTGTGTCTGAAATGACTCCCTCCTTCACTCATTCACTACTCCCCTTATTTTTAATAGACATTCTCTACCATGTCCCACAGTATTGAAGACCATAAGTTGCTGTTTTTCGGTTTAGTTTTGCTTCCCTGCCTGATCAGGAAATCTTTTCACCCGCAGTAGACTATCCAGCGGCACCTTTTCTCCCTAAAGCCCCAAACTGCATCTAGAATCATGAAATTTTGAGAGACTGTTTCCTTTTTCCCCCCAGAACATGTTGACGTGTGACAAATCAGGTAAACTAATTCTGCGCCTTATTCCTTTATGCTGCCTTCAATTAATACTGGCGGCGGAGAATCCCTGCCCTGAGTCGTGGCTTAACATGCGCGACGAGAGTGACCTTACAAGCTCCACGCTCTCATTACCATAATGTCTGTCCTTGTTAATTGCTTAAACTGCTGTCTGATTCATTGTGTGCCCTGCTAAATTGAAACGGGTTCAAAAAAACACTCAGGCATGACTGTAATTTCTTCATTTATCTCTTTGTCATAAGTCTGAAAGCTGGGGACGTTACCTTTTTACCCTCGTCCGGGCAAACGGGCTGACCCTTTCGTCGTCAAGGTCATCTCTTTTGTTTGTTGCATTTGGAAAACACAGTTGGTATTCAGGGCCCACAACACTGCAGAATCATTTCTGTTGCCATATTACCATAAATATGCTATACCTGTGGGTACATTTAAATGGGGGCTGTGGTAGAAAGCCATTTCCTTTTTGATATCATTTAAAGTCTGATCCAGACAGAGTTCTAAAAAAAAAAAATAAAATGTCACACAAACATCAGACATATTCCGGGATTCATATTATCTGAGCATCACTCAAACAGGCATATGGTGGACACCGTGAAAGGATAGGATGAGTCATAGGATGAGAAATATGTTATTAAATAGCAGGAAGCTCTGCTGAAAGCTTGCCAGCCAACAACGTGTAAGCATTTTGCAATTATTGTGTGTCTGCCAATAAACCTACTCACAATTTCTTATATGTGCACCATTTATTTAATATTTATTAATTCCTTCTTAGCAAGCATTAAAGATCATTCATAACATAAAAACTGGCATCTGCACATACATGAAATATTAACTAATCCTCTCCATTTAGCTTTTCTACTGTCTGTCTTGGCAGAAAAGGAGGTGTTTTTATTTACATTTTAGAGTTATGGTCAGAATCTCTGAGAGGAAAGTCAGATAAGGAGTGATTACAAAATCTGGAAAGTATCTTTATGTTATAGGGTGGCAGAGGAGACACAATCCTAAATGGTATTCGCACGCTATTAACAATATTTTGATGCGTCATTATAATATATGGGTGAACTTGCCCGGACACAGGAATTGCTAAAGTTGATCACTGGTGTATGTTTAAAATGAGCACAGTGTTTATTCAAAGTGTACTGTGATATTCTGATTTCATGGGTCTGATATATTTGTGCAACATCAAATATCATGAAAATATTTTCACGTCGCTTCTCATAACAGTATACTTTAATGGTTTGTTTTCAAACTAATATTTACAAACTGATGTTTTATCTTATTTTAAAAATGTTTCTCCTTAAAGCAGAAACAGTTAATTATTAATTTTTTTTGTCACTCCCCCTCTTCGCCTTCTTTGCCTCCTCTTTAGCGGTAGAGTTTCCACAGTTAACATTACTCCAGTTCATCCGCTGCTGTAAGCTATTTAGTTTAGTTATTTTTACGTAAAATGTCCTCTGGTAGGCAGTGATGCATCGTATACGTATGTCTAGGGCTTTTATTGTGAAGGGGAGATCACGACCTGGATAAAGCAAATTTTATAGGGAACCAATCTAAAGACCGATGGTGTCCTCAATCTACAGCCATTACATTGTGGAGTCAACATATACTTCATCAGGATGTGTTGAAGCAAAACTTGTATCTGTAGCCACTTTAATTAGAGTCATACTCTGCAGGATACTTGCTTGTCATGTGTTTTCAGTATGCCTTGTGTTTTATTCTGGCAGTGCTCATGAAGAGATCAATTGTTAAAGAGCAGGAAGGCAGAAAAAGAGATGAGTTAAGTGGAATAGGACGTGGCTGGGGGAGGGATTGAGGGATGGGTTTTCAGTCTTTATCCTGCCTGTTCCTGTTCCAACCTGTCAGTCATGCTTCTCACTGGAAACCTCCCTGAGTGGCAGAACAGGCTGGGAAACATTGGCTGGATTGGTTTTTTAGAGGCGAGCGAGTCAGTGGTTGTTGCAGGTTGGTTTTGGGGTTGGCAGGGTTTGTAGCTGCTGACCCCTGGCAGAGTTCAGGTCGGGGGCAGTGGGGGCTGCCAGACCTGTCAAATCACAGCGGCGTATACAAACAGCCAGCACAGACCTGCCTGTTTAAACCCAGATCATGCTGCACTCAATGACCTCGCCCAAGACGCACAGCTTTTATGTTGCATTATGAGATATGCCCTGATGAGGCTGGTGCTGTGGCTTTGAAAGGCATCCAAAGCCTTTGTCTGGAGTTTGAGCAGTTTGAAGGAGTTTTAGGAGGAGGCTAATATTTGGTTATTCCATATTTTGGCTGCGGCCCCAAACTTGGCCCTGGGATGATCCTGTTGGACCGTACCCTTCTTCGCCTCGTAGATGGGGCTCCTCTCAGCTTAGTTTATTCCATTTGCTTCCCTTTGAGAATGGAGTCATCTCTCCCCGTCTCCCCCTCTCTGGCTCACAGACTTGGGGTCTGGCTCTGGTATTGTCCAAATGTTAGGAAAGGAATTTGGGTGTGACATGTCGCTAGTACATTATTCAGGCAGCTGGCGTTACTTGGGCAGGGGCTGGTGGTGCTTGGCAGTGCTGGGGAGGACGAGGAGCAGTGACTCCGGTGAGTTCACCCAGAGAGCCACTCCGTGTAACCCGGGGTCCCTGGGGATTTGTCGGAGACCATTTGCTCTCTACAGTGCTGACTTGAGCGGGTTGAAGTTTGCCTTTTTTTTGTTGTTGTATTCTTTCATTTATTTAAATAACGTCATCCGTTTATTTTCATTTCTGCAGTTTGTAAAGCAGCATGTCAGGGTTTCAGGAGTGGGCTGCAGATTACAGAGCATTCAATCAGGGCTTCAGCTCAGCTCCTTGTTTTTGGCAGGCCTGTTGGAGGGGCTGCTCTGCCTTTGTTGCCATGCAGTCAGTTAAAGAGGCAGTACAAGGTTACATTTTCATTCTGAGCATTAAAAAACTGGATACAATATTATTGTTGGGTCTGGATGAATTTGACTGTGAACACCAGCGGGGGGGTAAAATGTTAGTAGCAGCAGCTGCAGTACTTTCCCTCTTTATTTGTGTGTGAAGACTTTGGGAGTGTGAGGTGATGATGTTGGTGTGACGTCCCCGCTCAAAGAAGAGAGATCCTTGAGGTCTTTGGTCTTGTTAAAGGTAAAGAATTCAGTTACAATTAACGTGAAAAGGACATGAATAGAACATAAACAACCAAAATGCTATCAGTTGTAGCTGAAGGTCAACATACATAGGGGGATGACATAGAAAGATATAATCCCAGAGTAAGCACCCCCCCCCGAAAAAGTCCCACCTGGGGAGAAATTTGGCAGTATGTTTAAAGGAATACTTCACCCACAAAATGACCATTTATATATCAATTACCCACCCTCTGTTACCTTGAATTCTTGAAGGAGGTTTTGTGTTTTTCTCGCCTGCCTCCACGGTGAACGAAGAATCCAAAAAACAAAAAGTCTTGATGAATGGAAGCAAATAGGGGGCAAAGCTATATTAAAACATCTCTCGCGTGCAGTAAAATCCAAGTCTCATTTATCAATTTGTGTGTTCACTACTTCCAGAAAACATATGCATTTCTGCTGAAACTGCCTGTACAGACGTGTTAGTATTTCTAGTTGATAAATCTTTTCTAGTGCTTTAAGAGGGAGAGGATTGAGATCATTTATTTATAGATTACCAAGATTTATAACTCCAGTATTACCAAATACAAAGGCTAAACACCAGCTAAAGCAATTTTCACAAACTGGCATGTATACCATGTTTATTGGCTTATAAAGCAATAGTAAAGGATTTATTGAGAAACAAAGCCATGAGTTATCACACTATAGTGGTTGCCTTGTTACAAACACATTCCTACTGGTATAGTTATAGTATAGAGTAACTCTCTAAATATACAGTGATAAACCTTATTTTCTACAGATATAGCAGTGTCTTATTGTATTTTCTGGTCAGTGCCATACAAAGGTGTAAATGATGATGAACCATGAAATGTTCTCTTCTTAGACTAATACGATGGGCCCACCAATATTAAATATGAAGAAGAAAGAACAACAAGTAATTGTTGGCGTGTTTTTAAGAGTGTGTTTGGTGTCTTAATGCGTAGCAGCTGTGCGGGTAAAGCGAGGTGCCGCTGTCACCCACAGTCTGCAGCATCAGCACCGACAGTTGGATTAATGACTCCGAGCCCTGCAGCGTCGCCTTCAGGTTCCTGTCTAGACGAGCGTCCCCTCAAATGGGTTAGTGCAAAATTACAGCCATAATCTAGATTGTGGAAACAAATGAGGCAACGCTGACTCATAACCCCTCAGTGCAGCGCCTCAGCACTGCTCCCCTAATGCCTCCATCCCAAGACTGCTGCAACATCTTCGGTGCCCAGAGAGGATGGATGGTGCCATACTAGGGATATTTCCCTAGTTGTCTGAATAACATGTACAACAAAGGACTAAGACGGCCTTTTTTATGCAACTGTACCCAGGAAGACCAAACCTTTTACATGATTGACCCTTACAAGTAACACCCAGCAGTATTATTGCAGTTAGTGAACTGAATGTGTTTTTCAGCCATTGGTTTCCATTCATTTGAGTATGACACCCAACATGTGAAAACTTCAGGCGACAACCAATGATTACTTTCATTATGGATTATTGTTTTCAAGTACTTTTTCAATTAAAACTTTAGTCTTTATAATGTAAACAAAAAAAAGTGTAAAAATACGCTAAGATCAGATAAGATGGGACCAAAACTGTTCAAACTAAAGTTGACAAGAACAATAAAATTGACAAGAACAGCATGAACAGTGCAGGGTAAAGTATCTTTTTTTAACTTGTCCAGGGTCGTGATCGTAGAGGAAATAAAATAGTTTTTGTAGATGTTATCCTGGGCCAGTGGGACTTGGTAGTGTGGACCTGAGGCTTAATATCCTCAGTCGTCTTGTGTTGTCCAAAACCCTGAATATTCTATGTGCAATGATATGAAACAGAGAAAAGCTAAATCTGGATCGGGTGAACGTTCGCCAAAATCACTTCCTTGATTGATCAATGATTATTGTTTCTATTAATCTACTTTCATTAATATTTTGGGAAAAAAATCAACTTCTGTTAATCTTTGTTAACCTCAGAAGAAAACATTAAGTATGTAAGTTGTTGCTTGAAACTCTAAATCATTTTTCACTTCCTCTAACATTGAAACATGGCTAAGACCTGCGCTCTCGGAGTGCCCTTCTAGCTTCTAATGTCACTGAACTCAGAAAATATTAACACTGTGTTTAAAAAGGTATGGTCAGGGTTGTTTCATTCTCAGGAAACTTGCATTGTTTTAGGCCAGCCGGCAGCTTTCTTTTCCTTTTCTTTTTTGAATCCAGGTTTTGGTGGCCAGTGTATTATGCTGCTGTACGTTGAGCTAAGAGCAATGATCAGAATAGGATTCAAATGTTTATTCAAAATACCTGGTTCTACATTTGCTTTTTTACACCTGATTCATTCATAAAAACTGCGTTGAGCTTGTTAAAGCTGCTCAGAACTGCACAACAACATTTTATATACACGACAACATTTTACAGCGTCCTTCAATTTCCAAACGCCATCTTAGTTTACAGTCAATGATCTAAAACTGAAAATAACACATCAGCAGTGAGCTGAGTGGACATTTGAAGATGTGTCAGGTACTAAAGTCGAATCGGGGAGTGCATGTGTCTTTTTATTATTGTTCCATTAGTAGGAGTGTCGAGACAAAAATGAACACACTGACCTCTGCTTTTATTGCCAAAACAAAACAAATCATTTATATTTCTCCACAAACCCTCCTATGGCTGATACACATTTGCAGTACTGTTAGACCCATATTGGGCTACTCTTGGCTTATAATTCTATATGAGATACACTATATGGACAAAAGTATTGGGCCACTCCTCTTAATCATTGAATTCAGGTGTTTCATTCAGTTCCATTGCCAGAGGTGTATAAAATCACCTCGCCTGTAGTCTGCCTTTACAAACATTGTGAAAGAATGGGTCGTTCTAAAGAGCTCACTGAATTCGAACGTGGTTCTGTAATAGGATGTGACCGTTGCAAAGTCAGTTCGTGAAATTTCTTCTCTCCTAGATATTCCACGATCAACTGTAAGTGATATTAGGGCAAAGTGGAAATGTTTAGGAACCACAGCAACTCAGCCAGGAAGTGGCAGACCACGTACAGTTACAGAGCGGGGTCGCCAAGTGCTGAGGTGCACAGTGCGTAAAAGTCTCCAAAGCTCTGCTGACTCAATAACTGCGGAGTTCCAAACCAGCTCTGGCATTACTATCAGCACCAAAACTGTGCGCCGGGAGCTTCATGGCATGGGTATCCATGGGCGAGCAGCTGCATGCAAGCCTTACATCACCAAACACAATGCCAGGCGTCGGATGGAGTGGTGTAAAGCACGCTGCCACTGGACTCTGGAGCAGTGGAAACGTGTTCTGTGGAGTGACCAATCACGCTTCTCTATCTGGCAGTCTGATGGACGAGTCTGGGTTTGGCGAATGCCAGGAGAACGTTACCTGCCTGACTGTAAAGTTTGGTGGAAAAGGGATAATGCTATGGGCTCCTTAGTTCCAGTGACCTCAACCCCACTGAGCACCTTTGGGATGAACTAGAATGGAGATTGTGAGCCAGGCCCTCTCGTCCAACATCAGTGTCTGACCTCACAAATGCTCTTCTGGATGAATGGGAAAAGAATCCCACAGACATGCTACAAGATCTTGTAGAAAGCCTTCCCAGAAGAGTGGAAGCTGTTATAGATGCAAAGGAGACCAACTTCATATTAATGCCTATACATTTGGAATGGGATGTTATGAAAGCTCCTGTAGGTGTAATGTGTAGGTGGCCCAATACTTTTGTCCATATAGTCTATCTGTTGGGGAAAATGGGATCTTATGGCCCGTGGACTCATCTTTTGACTTCTTCTTCAGAGTGGTTATGGGAGTGACAGACCTTACTGTCTGTAATGAGCTGGTTTCAGCTCGGCCAATGCCGTCATTGAGCCATCATTAAATCTGTTACCCGCGGTGCAATGTTCCTGACTGTGTGCAGCCGCAGTCAGGAACATTGCACCGAGATACATGCGCAGGATCAGAGGTTACTGACTCACAGCGGAGGAGAGGGTGGAGGAGGAGGAGGAGTGGTGGTGGGGGTGTCATGATTGTTAGGAAGAGAAATAAATTGGAGAAATATGTTCAGTTCACATATTGAAAGAATGTTTTGTGCCAGCTAGATGTAGACTAGATGGACTAACCTTCAGCCTTGGGACCCGGTGAATGACTACTATTCACTATGATTCACGTTCCAGCACACTCGCCCATATTAAGGCCTACAGCTAATTCTAAACTCCTCTCGTCACACAGTTCACAAGCTGCCAACGTCCTGATCCTGCCGAGGCTGAGAAAGTTTGCAGACGTTCCGAGGGTCCTTATAGCAGATTCCTTTCTCTGCTCATTATCTTCTCGCTGGGAGAAACTCATCAGATTCACTTGAGTGTTAAGACTATTAGTTCTCCTGACAGTGTGTCTTAGTCACAGGACAGTGGATTCTGCTACTAAAGCAATATGGTAGAGCTCTGCTCATAGTCACGTCTACAGTCCATTCAAGGCTCGGGCATTAGTATGCTTGACTTAAAACTCATTTGTGTTGCTTTGAGCGAGATCAAATACAACACTCTAGGTGTTTTCCTTCGTCTCTCATGGCATTCTGCAGCGGACTCTCACAGACAGGACAAACGGACAGGTTTGATAGACATCAGCACGCAAACCATAATCAAATGGGCTGTGGCGAACCAGCGTAGCACATACTCAGCACCCTCTCACAGTGTACTGGAGTGCTGCAGCTGGAGACATTATAGATGCAGTTCTCTATTACTGTGTATTAAGTTAAAGTTTAAAAAAGCATTCGAAGATTAGTCCCCCATGATTAACACACAAGAATTGAAAAAATGGAAGGATGAAATGATATTCTGACAAGCTATAGAAACTCAGTTTGCCTTCCATTCAAGGCTCTCTACAACGCAACTCAATTGGAAAACCAAGTTAGGGCTAACCATGCTTGTTTTGTCTAATTTTGACATAAACAATACTGTCAATCATTTCCACAGTGAATGCATTTGTCTCATAAACGGTGCAGAACATGATCGCACAGCACGGTCGGCCCCTCTGTGACAATATGGAATTACTGTTATAAGAGTCAGAGAAAGATAACAGCGGTGTTTGCAGGAATGTTGTGTACTGGGACATTTACGACCCGACTTTGCAAACAGCAACAAGTCTGAAGCGAAAATGTACTTTTCGACAACCAAATGCAACAAAACAAAGATTAAAGTGGAATATTCTTTCTTACTATATTTCATTATCTTTATGTTAGTGTCCTTTTCATTCTCTCTGCCCTTAACTATCATTTAATACAAGGTCAAACGAGCAGAAATCATGTAAGTGAGTCATGAATGGTTAGAAACAGAAACCGGGGTACATGTCATGAGCTCTTTCGAGTCACTTTATTAGAAACAGTGATGAGATGGTACAGTCCACTGCCCTGCGCTGTTCCTGGCTGAGGACATGTGCTGTAAAGGACAGGTTGTGTAAAGGCAGTGGTCAGTGAATTTATCAGAGGAGCCAAACTGAAGTTCCCTGATCCAGTTAATAACATAGTCCCCATTGAGTCGTCAGTACTCCATCAGTGCTGCTCATTATTACCCACGTTGTGGTGCATTGTCAGCGGAGAGATCAAACAGTGCGGATGAGTCAGACTCAGGCCTGAAGATGTTCAGACATACTTAAACACAAAGGCCTCAGGGCTGCTGCTTTTTTACCTTAAAATAAAAAAGACTTCAAGCAACCCAAGGTATTCTGCTGACATGTTCCCTTTTTACACTATTCATCCCTACACCGTGAGAGACTCTTATCAAAGGGCTCCCTCGCAGGTTTACCGAGGCTCTTTTAAGCAGATAAATTGCTGTTTCCTCCGTCTCTAGCCTCAGGGACTGTAGCTGGACCATGTGGACCTTCCATCAACCAGATACACAATAAGCAAGGTCACTGTGAGGCGTTATTACGGTCCGTCATCGCCAATTCTAATCCACCGTTTTTTTATCTAGCCAAGTACGCTGCTTCATTGCCTGTTGAATAATACACCGCCGGATTTATGTGTCGAGCTCTCTAGCGATGCTGCTATCAAACTGAGCGCCGGCTCACTGACAGTGAAAGCAGGGATAGTTGGATTGGTGGTATTTGAAAGTGGATGTTCTTTTGAGATTTGTTGTGACATTGGTGAAAAAAAGAACGTAGTCAATGTTCTGCAGAGGACAACATGTATAGTGCAGTGTATTAACTTTCTATCTGGCATTAGTTTTCAGACCTAATCAATCTATAATATATGGTTTCTTGCACTATCATCAGATGGGATGTATAGTTTAATGACAATCAAACAAGTGGACATTTCACAAGATTTGGGAACAGTGATGTTACGGCCTGGAGGAGTGGAGGTGATATTTCTGTCTGTTTCTGCACAAGCATACAACAGCAGGGTTGGAAAGGTTTTGTCAGGTACTGTACCTCAAGTAATCAGGTACACGTCTTGTACTTTTTACTGCTACATTCATCTGGCAGCCATAGTTACTGGTTACTTTTCAGGCGAGATATAATCATTTTTATAAGTTATGATACATGCTTACTGCTTAAAGTACTCAACCTTATATAAAGTAATTAAAATGACCTTCACTCCGGCCAGCTAGAACAGTAAACTGCTGCATCCATGTTGTTGCATCGATGTGCTTAATATTGACGATAATTGTAAAACTGTAAAAAAATCTAATAAAAAAAAACTACTCGCCATTTTGAATGCTTGTACTTTTCCTTATTTAGGTACAATTTGCTACCAGTATTTACATACTTTTACTTAAGTAAGATGTGAACGCGGGACTATTACTTGCACTGGAGTATTTTTAAACTGTGGTACTCCTTCTTTTACTTATGTAGTGGATCTGAATGCTTCTCTAATATGGTGAATTATTGAAAGACATAAATGCTACCTGTAACCTAAAGTTAAGTTATGGCTGTTGCATTAAGACCTTCAATCAAAACACTAGAGAGATGTATAATTGACAACATCTGCAGTGTGTGTAAACTATGTTCACATACAAAGTAAGAGATCACAGAAATAGTTACAGTATATCTGGCTTTCTGTAGCCAAATGATTAAAAATGCACATAATGAGCCACACCATTGCACTGGGTGACATGTTCCCTCATCCCCACACACACTGCAGTTTGACTAAACACACATACACTGTCCTGCCGCCAGAAAGACTCACTGCGGCACCAAATGTGGATTAATCCGCTGCTGAAAATAGTGCCCGACGAATGTGCTTTTCCTCTTTGAGTTATGTTACTTAGCCTTTCTGTAAAATGAAACTGTTAAATATTGGCTTGCAGCTGAGCACCAGAGACAGGAGAGAAGTCACAAAGTGTCGAGAGGCTAACACATTTTTGGTTTGCTTCTTGTCATGGGGTTTGTTAAGAAGAAAAAAACAACAACATAACACCAGTCTTATCCTTTAACATTACTGCTATAATGTGCAATCACACATCACATTTAAAACATTTTTTTAAAAAAGCGGAATTAGAAAGGTGCACTAATATACACTGGGTTACTGTGGATCCAAGGTTTTATCAGAGACGGAAGCTGATTTTGTTTTTTTTAATTGAAATGTATCTGCATTAGAGTGGACGTGGTCTCATTAGACTCACTGAGCACAAAACTGACACGTGCAATTGTGCTTGTTTTTGCAGATGCGATTAAACTTCAGATTGAGTTGGAAAATGTGTCGTCGTTTTCATGAGCTGCACTTAATACTGAATATATTGGCAACTCCCCGCACATGCGGTCCTCCATAGCTCCTGTGAACAACTGCGATCAATTAAGTCGATTAACTATGTGTTATTCACTCTGCCTTGGTTGGTACTGACTGCACAAACAGGACTTTACGGCTGATGAGTCCTCAGTGCAAAAATGGTAGAGAAACTTAGTGACTTCATTCAGATTATTACATTTATATGTATTATTCAAAGGTTTGAAAGCCAACAAAAAAGTTGAATACCCATTCATCTTTGTCATTTCTAATTGCTGATTTGGATTGTAAAAGTGGAGTGGAAAACATTCTAAACTTTTTATACACGAGATGCATGGCTAAACACATGGTCAAGCCGCATTTGTATGGACTGCTGTTTGAATGTTAAAAACATCCCATTAAGTTCCAGTCCCCGATAGAGATTCCCAAAGCCAAGTCGAGTCCAACCCACACAAGATACTCGGCTCCTAAAATCCACATCGCGCAGAGAAAGTGTGATCACAGTAATGATATCTCAGCTGGGAACTATTCGGTGCCCAAATGAATGCTGTAATATGAGACAATAATGGAAATATGCTACAATGCTTGAAAAGATGAATCACTGATGCATGTTTATTCACCACTTTTTCAAAGATGGCAAAAGTTCACATTTAAAGTTTTGGTAGGTAACATTGGAGAAGCCAGCAAGAGTAAACTCAATTTCTGAAATAACCCAACCAAAAAACCCAGTCCAGTGTTGCCTACTCTTTTCCAATAACAGTAGCGAGCAGAACTAGCTCCACACGTAGCTCAATTTAGCGTCAAAGTTGGCAACTTGGCAAAACGGACAGGCCGCTCCCTCCAAAGCTGCATGAAAGTAAAATTTATCATAACGAACGTACACAACCAACATTGCTGTTGTTAGTACTCACAGCTGTCAGGCTAGCAGAGTGTACGCAGGCACGCAGGCACGCAGGCACGCAGGACAGCAGGACAGCAAGCCATTTGGGACAAATAGAATGAGTCCTGCGAGAGCCTCTGATACTGTCTCTGGCTCTAGACCCATTGGTTCTATTGACGTGCACATTTATATATATATATATATATATATATAAAGTTTTATTTTAAGAAAGACTCAATAATTTGACACTGCAGTTTTTAAAATAAAATCACTCAAACAGGAGGAGGCACTATTTGCAGGATTGATCCACATTGTGTGTTTACGTTAGGGAGCTATAAAAATGTACATGTTTCTCTTGCTTCCGGAGTCTTCCTTGATGTTTTCCACTGTTACAACTTACTCAAGCCAACTCAGGCCCAAACGTTTGATTTTCTTTATTTTATGTCACAGACACAATGTGTTATATGTTTTTCTACAGCGTGGGAAAAGTAATTCACTAGCTGGGGGAAATTGTATACGACACAAGACTACCACTGCGGCACTTAAAAACAAAGTACCTCATGGAGTTCATTACATGTAACATTGTCAGAGCATAGCAGAGGTGATGTGTTTATCTTTAAGAGGAGAGGAGCATTTACACAGAGTCTGGCATTCTTTCCCTTCACTTCCATAAAGCAAAGGGAGAGAATAGGGGATCAATTAGCTCTACTGAAAGGATATATGGTGCTGCCAGCTCCGGCTGAATCACAAACTCATTCAAGCGCTTTGTGCAGCAGAAAGTGTCCGACTTAACGGCGATCTGCTTCATTCAACACTGTTAAAAAAAAAAACACACAAAAAAACAAACAAACACACAAATCGGGAATGTTTTTAAATCAGCTCACCCTCTTTTAAAGCCATAACGCTTGATGACTTTCCTCATGAGTAAAGCCATTAACTGAGGCTGTAAATGGATGAGGTAATCTGGGCAGGGAGATGGAGATGAAGCACCGTGTCTGGGTGGAAGCGGAGGCAGAAGTGGCGAAGGGCTGTTTCCAAAGTTTGAGGGTTCTCTCCGGTCGTCTTGTCAAATTGCTAATGGAGACATCCCACTGAGAGACGCTCCGAGTGCTTCTCAGAAAGAGACGATGTGAGGGCACACAGACTGTCATCGCATACCCAAGTGTCCCATTGTGAACATGAGGCGGAATACGAGATCACCTGAGGGCCTGCAAGGGTCGTGATAAGTAGAGGACAGAATAGAGCGATGTCTAAGAGGGGGGGGAGCAAAAAATAATCGCCAGTGGAGAGGTTGGAGAAGACTGCAAAGAGAGGGGAGTGTGACATTTGGGTGTGGGGAGTTCGAGGGGGGGGGATTTGGACAAAAACAAAACACAGAAGCAAGGAGACGCAGGAGGGGAAGACGGCAGCGAATGAAATGGCAGAGCGCAGCCGAGTGAGAGCAGCAATGACATTAAATCTGTGGCTGAAAACAGATGATTTCCCATTTAACACTCCATTGAGTTCTCCGTTATCCTGGGTCCTGCCTGGCACTGTGACGATGCAACTGCTTTCCTTCTGTTTCACAATAACAACCCCTCAAACCACACACACACACACACACACACACACACACACACACACACACCTCCCATTGTTCATCTACTGTACTGCTCAATATCCCCTGCACAGAGGCTTCCAGGATATTATTAGACAGCCTGCAGGATACTGAGTAGGGGGTTGAAAATGGGTTTGGAGGTGGGGGTGGATGGTGTCCAAATAACAACAATCTACCACCCACGCCTCTCTCTGTAGCTCCAGTAATGGACCACAATGGACTCAATGGGAGGGATTGTCAACAGATGTTTGTTATTTTTTTTGCTTTGTGCGGGAAATGATCAGGCAGCGGAGCGGTGAGGACGCTCTCACTTTTGCTGAGAGAATTACACACACACTGCATCAGAAAGACATAGTGAGGAGGAGTTGTGTCTTGCTTCCGCCTCAAACACTCTGCAGACATTCTAAGACTGGGTTGCACCACAGAGGACATTGAGGGATGAGATTTGTTGAACCGCCAGTTCATTTCTCTGTATTTGTGTTCCTATACTTGCACCTGTCACTGGTTTGAAGAGGGCAGGACTACAGGTGGTGCCGTGCACGTCAATACACCAACCAGGATTTAGCAACACTGAGTTTTTTTTTTGCTGAGGAATCCAGGCCACTGTCAATCAAATCATCTGTCAATCAAACCACATCCAAACTGTCCTGATGAAGCAGGTTAGTTAAATTGATGTGATAAATAATCTTTTTTGTATTCTTTTCACATAGTCATGGACATTTTATGATATATTAGAAAACTTACTCCACTCATTTGTGCCTAGATCTTTTGAATAGGTTGCACCACATACATACTTTTTAAAAAATGTTTTTATTTAAACCAAAGTGGAAGTATAAGTAACCTGAAGTTTTTAGCAATAAGTTTTCTTATTTTATACAATTATATGGTTATACTTTATTGGGTTTTATCAATTAGATTGTATCGATCATTGTGGCAGAGCAGGTAATACATTTAGAGTTTTTACTGACGTGGCCAACATCCAGAGGGAGTGGGTGTGTGGGATGAGACGAAGACGCTGGAGGAAGGCAGCAGGCCAGACGGTGAGATGGTAGGAGATGGTCGGGTGCTGACACCGATTCTCAATGTTGGTAATGAGACACAGTGGCAGTCTTGGCCTGCTTAAGGAGTGTTTGCCAAACAAAAAGTGTTAACTCAATTAAAGGCCAGATTTCCCCCAGGAAGAATGGAAAAATGAAATTATCCCTGCTTGTTAAACCTGCCGCTTATTTTCACTCAAATTATTACTTATGATCCCAAGGACCCCCAGGCTAATTGTTTCTCTCTCTCTCTGCCTTCCCCCTCCCTCCCTTCTGCCTTCTGCTTAGTTTGGAGTGACAGAAAGAAGCTGTTCCATCAGCTCTGGTAAATGGCTTCATCAGGGAGAAGCTGTGAGCTCCCTCCGCTTTGGAGACTGTTGCTGTAGTCATCTTGAGCCGCATCATGTCACTTTGTAAAATGAGCTCAAACTCTGGAAATCACAGTACGTGTCAGGAACACAAATCCAAAGTATTTTCATCACAATGCACAGAGTATGTGATACCACCATTTTTAGACAGTGCACTTTTTTTGTTTGTTGGTCAGAGTCACATTAAAAGATCAGCGGAAGCGTAGGCTGTTTGTTCACCTGAGCCTGCAGACTCAAGATGTCGTCGGGCATCCACACACTCAGTCACAAGGGTGTCTATGCACTTCCCATTGTTTTATTAAAAAAAAAAATATATATTTCAACAAAGGTACTATGACATAATTTCCAGTTCATCATACAGTTATGACATGCAAGCGGACAGACACTTTCATACGTTTACTTTGATCAAACCGTTATGTCCATCAAAAAAAAGGCTTGCTCTTCTCGTTGGATGGAATCTCTCAGTATAGAGTAAAAAAGAAAAAAAAAATCCTATGAGTCGACTGAGATGAGAATTTGAGACACGGGGGATTTATTTGGCTGTTGGACTTCCGTTAAACAGAGCATGTTAATAGACTGCAGGCCCACGGTGTGGCGGTGTACGGAGAGACTGCAGGGGAATGAGGACGCTCAGTCGAGGCGTCCAGGGTAATATACGGAGGTGGACAGAATGACAGATTCAGGGGTTACATTTAAATATCTGTTTGTTCGAACACAGGACTAAAGCTGAATACTGTATATCTTTGGATATGGTGGTGTCTGGAATTCTTTGCACTATAATAGTGTGGAAATGCTGAATGGACATTGACGGCTGAATTTTTTTTCTTCATTAAGATGGAAAGTGAGAAACAGGAACGTAGGAATGGTAATTTCACAGAAACTCAATGAGAACCGATTTGAGTTTTACATCTTTAAAGTAACATGCTTGCCTTTTTGTGCAATCAGCTATGTAGCAGCAGCTGCTGACAGCATTTTTAGTATCCACATCATTCTCCATATACTCTGTATACGAATGCATCTGTTATTCTTTTAAGGAAACGAAGACGGCTAAAGTTTTGATCCACATTAGACAACTAAAATAGTTTGACTTTAGAGTCGATGTTCCTTGTAATGTCATCGTGTGACACTTTGGAGGAAGGGAAATGTTTCTCTCAAATAATTTCCTGAGACCAGTCGGGATATATGCAGAAGGACATTTCATGTTTTCACGATTTGTGCAAGTTTTTTTCCATTTCCTTCTTGCTTCATCACTCGGGTTGGGTTCAGTGGGTTCTGTGCTGTTCATCCTGCATGGAGGTGGTGGACTGCTCACATGACGGACAACGAGCAATCATTCAGCCGGTTCTAATTAAAAGGCTCTCTAATTGCATGCGGAAGAAGTGGATATCAGTTAGTTTGATGAAACGCCGCTCTGACATTGAAAGAAAGGCTCATCCTGATGAAAGGCCGCTCTGACATTGAAAGAAAGGCCCGTCCTGAATGTCACCCATAGCTACGCCTTCTCGATAAATCACCATTTCAAGGAGTGCAAATGAAAAATGGTGTTGGTTACATTTTCACAAAAGCACGCAGTTAGACATAGAAATCCATTTGCACCAACGTCTCCCTTTATTTGCCTTTTCCTCACACATATATGCTTACAGTTTTTCTGTGAAAACAAAAAATGTACACAGCAGCGAGGACACACACACACACACACACACACACACATACACAGTGATCTGACCTAGATCATGGGAACACATGCCTCCATACGCCTGCAGAAAATTCGTGGAGCACAATTTTTCCTAACATGCTCCCTCGGCAGAGTCTTCAATCTTCCTACCCCAAGGAAATCTTATGCAGAGGATTAGCTTTTCCAATTTGTGAATTGAAACTTGCATCATTGTTCTTATTTAATCAGGCGCTTGTTTCAAACTGACGACAACAAAAAAAAAGATGCTCGAGGAGGGGAGAGCGGGACATTGTCACTGTGTGCTTTACAGAAAAATGGATTCAGAAATAGCATATCAGCAGCTATAGTAATCTCGCTGAAAAGAATGAGTGAAGACTCCACTGAGTAGAGGAATAATTAAGAAAGAAAATCTATTAGGCGTTGCTAATGAATTTAAGAAGTGAGAGATCTGTTCCTCTGAGGTGAAGATGCAGTCCAAGAAGACATAATAAAGCAGCAGAAATCTAAAACATTGCCTTTCCGCTGTAACTCTGCTCTATTATGCTCTGTCCGTGCTGCCCGTTAATGTGTGCCATTTGTGGTGTTTTATAGTCCTTTGAACATTATGATTCCTTAACTTCTTCGAGTCTTTATTAAATGTTATGTGTTTTGGGTGGATTTTACTTTTCACATGCAGAGTTTTCTTTTCTTCTTTCAATTGTATCATGGATTCCCTTCTTAGAGGCTGCATACCATTTCTAGGAGATCCTCACTCACTGGTATGCAGATGCCATATGTGCAATATTTCTTTTGACTAATGAAATGACAGATTCAGCCTGATATTTAAAGATTACTTTAGGTATGATGACCTTAACAATTGTTTGTCTCGGCATTCAAAACTGAAAAGATGGGGGAAATGTGACAAGGACCTAATAGAAATATATGCCATGCCATTCAACTAATAAATTGGACAAATTGCGATAGATTTTTAACCTGTTCAGAACAAATAACCTAGTTAAAAATGGCAATAAATTGTCTTTTTTTTTTTTTTTTTGTTTCATGAATGATTAAGTCATGTCAATGAAAAAAGTGAAAACACATACATCCATACCGTATATATATTCAATATCAGCATCGCCATCAATACTCATACAATATACCTCCACTATCAACAGTATGTTAAAATTCTACTGAGTTGTATATTCTGTGTGCATATCAACAGGATGCATTATATGCATGATTGTATAATTAGAAAATCAAATGAGAACAGTTAGAATAAATGAAAAGAGTATTTCCCTCTCATTTCCGCAACCCAACTGACCTTCAGATCCCCCATCCATTCCAATGGACGGACTTTTTTTTGTTTGTTGCAACAATCCTGAGTAAAAGCTGTAAAATCTTTCATTTGATCGAAAGATGACAGGAAATTACGGGAAGAGAGGTGCACCGCAGATTCCCAGCTGAACACGGCTGCGACGTTTGCAGTTCACGGTCGTCATAAACGAACGTGAAAGAAATGTTCATTGGATTTTTTTTCAAATGGGAACACATATTTTAGTTGTTCAACTTGAAAAGTTACAATTGGGGCAAAATGATGGGCTGAAATAGCGTAGCCTCTAGTGCGTGTTCGGACATAGACGTTCAGACTCATAGTGTGGTGTGTGTGCTACGATGACTCAACGGTTAGCACTGTTTGCTCTTTGCCAACAGCACTAATCAGGATCTTCCATGTTAGATGAATTTGATACTCCGAATTGCCCGTAGGTATGGGTGTGAATGTGGTTGTCCGTCTATGTTTTTTGTGCATGTGCATAAAGGCAAACTGACACTTGCACATATTTGTATAGCTGCAAGGGTCAGCGTGATGAAGATTTCATCTGCGTGTGCACACAGAAATGAATGTGGACTGCAATATAGATGGGGGTTTTTCCGTGTTTTTTTCATTTGATTTGTTTTTTAAGAAAACACAATTCCAGTGTCCATCATCATAAATGTGTCGATGCTTATCTTTAGGTCACGTATCGGGTAAATGACCCCTGAACATACGCAGCCTTGATGTTTTGGTGCTGGATAGTAATTACACATCAGAAGTGTTGACATGCATCGATTCGGCAGATGTTTGACAGAACTGAGTTCGGCTTTCTGTCAGAGCCTCTATCTATTGATGTTTCAACTTGTTCAACAGTAATCTTTTCGGGCATGCGACTGATATGATCTTGTTGTTTGCTATTTTCACAGCCATGCCTGGAACCCTGTGAGTTCTTACCTTTTGTGTCCTGATTCCGGTCAAGTATCCCAATACAATGCTCACACGCAGCCTTGCTCTGTTTATGGCTTATAGCCATCCTCTAGTTGTCCCCTCTATCGCTCTCATTGGCAGCCAGCAGTCATCATCAGGACTCATTTCCTGCCATCATTTTAGGGGCGTGTACACTGATGGCATGCGGAGAGACACATATTGTCATTTCAAAAGGAAAGCCAGCCATGGTACTGATTTGGTTTTACACAGCCTACTTCCTCTTCGATTGAGGCACATTATTGTGCCTCAATAGATTATATAAATTCTACAGCGTAAATAGTGAGGAGCTGTCATTCTCGCGCACCCCCCCTTTTTTTTTTTTCTCCTTTTTGACTCACTGACGCAAAATAGTTTTTAATCTAACAGAGCTTTTTATATATGAAGGGGAGTGGTCACTGGAGCCAAATGTTGGGAAAAGTGGTTGCCATGGGAAAGATTTTGGAGAAAACATTTGATTTCTGTGAAGTGAAAGAGTATGAAAGCCATCTGGAATCTTAGCCGCAGGCAGAGTTGCAGAAATAAACAAGAGCCTGGAGGCAGTCCGCTCTGCTCCCATCTCACAGTCTGCTCCTTTATTTCTAAAAGGTTTTATGTTTGCTTTGCAAGTTGATGCTGTATAAAGGCTTTGACTGATATGGGCTTCTGATGGGCGATATCTATATTATGTTCTTTGGTTTGAAGCTGCCAAACGTCACTATTTTAATGGGAACACTTTCTACCAATAAAATTAAATAGTGTAATGCACCAGGCACAACTCACTACAACAGAATATAAATGGATTTTTTTATTGTTGTCTTGGAACTACCTTAATATAGAGCTCAATGATCTCCATCCGTGACTCACACGGGTCCTTTTGGTCCCATGCCATCCAATCACATATTCTCCATTGTGTTGAGTTGAAACGGAATCATTGTCATCACACAGTAGAATTCCTTGTTTGCAAGAGCATCATTTATTTTAGAAATGTTCTGTTGCTGAAAGCAAGCCAGCAAATAATTAAGAAATAACTGAAGTGCATTTCATGCAACGGGAGACACAATGGGCCACACATAAGAGTACTTTTCGTATTCTCATCCTAAACCTCTTCTTCTTTTATTTTTTGGTGAGGTTTGTCCGTACAAGTGTTCCAACTCTGATTCACCAATCTCTCCGAACTACACACGCATGACATGGATCACGTCCGCCTGGTGAATGCCACCTGTTCACGAGGAAGTGTGTATTTGTGAGATTTAAACATTTGCACGTATAAGGCTGCCTGTTTCCTTCACAAAAGTATTACCCAAGGTTAAAATAATACTTCCTGCGTTAGTTACTCAGCAGACAACACATAACAAGGGTAGCAGTTTCAGTAGCGGTGATAGAGGACCCGAAACAATCAGAAAATATGAGTCAAGTTTCTTCAGAACAGAGCTGCACTGTGACAGGAAATAAAGACGGATTTGTTTTTGGCTGCAGTAAGCAGTAAATGCTAAAAAACTTTCTTTCTAAAGTACGTCCATGAATGATTCCGTACATGAGGTTTCGGTGCAACAGAGGTTGGTACTGGAAATTTACAAATTTTTTCAATCAAATCAGCGTTAATTTGAACTGCACCCGGTAGGTCAGGTGAGCACACACCTGCCTCTTCATTAACCAAGATTTATTAGAAATGTCTGCTTCCTCAGTTCTTGAGTTTTTAAGCACATTGGTCCTGTTAGCTGGTAATACTGCAATCCTTGGTAGCTCTTGCAGTTCATCCACACCAGACCGCTTTGGGCTGACATATCCTTGTGCACATCGCGTCTCCCCGCTCTCCTCCGACCTCTGTCATCAGCGAGGCATTTGGGGGCTGGCTGGGTTTTCCAGACACTGTGTGGTAAAATCCCATGAGGCACCGAGCATCAAACCACATTCAGAGTTCCATGAATCAGTGTCTGGCCCATTCCAACACTGAGCCCCCAACTTTGTTGAAATACTCTTCACATCCCGACAGCAATCAATAGATCAAATGCTCTGACCAGAAAAAGTGGCCAAAGTGAGTACAGGGGTGTATCCCTTCATACATGAAGTTGTCCAATAAGCAGAACCCGTTCATTTAAGCACCTATTAGTGACATCAGTCTGGTGTCATTATCTGGAGAGACTCCTCAGGGGGACTCTTGTGTAATATATATATATATGTGTATATATATAATATTTTGTCCCGGGTTTACGTTTCTTCATGACGTATCGCAGATACATTTCTAATGAGTCAGTGGGACTGTTTGCGCACACATACGCTTACTTGTCCACAAGCTATATGAAAAGGTCAATATCATAAACACAGAGAAGCCTGGCTCTTTCTGACAGTCTCTGTCTCTGAGACCAGTCTCTGTCAAAAACAGACTCCTTGTGCGTTCCCTTGCAAAAGACAAATCAAAGGGGGGAAAAAGATAATTTTTTAGTGTGTAGTTGGATGAAAATGGTCTCAGATGCGTTGTATGATTAATAGAATGAGTCTTTACACCACAATGTGTGACAGCAACCCATCCGAACCAAACATATGTATGTATTACGCAAAACTAATGTGCAAACAAAGAGGATCACGGTTGGACTTTAAGTGCAAAACAAGTTGTGAAGCCTTACTCGAGATCATATGAGTAGAACAGCTTTGTTACTCTCACAGGTTGATGCAGCAGTCATTTCAAAACTGACAGGGAGCATTCTTTTCTTTTTTGTTAAGTTATGTCCTTACATGAGATTCATGTTGTTTTGGCAGCGCAATCAAGTCATTTTTACAAAAAAAAAAATTCACCTTTTCTGCAGCGTGTGAGTGTTTTTTATTGTACAGGTGTGGGCATGTGAAGTGTCTGGCCTGAATTTGTCTCTTAAAATCCATGGCACCATGCTGAACCATCATGTGGGATGGGAAGTGAAAGCTACATGGTGCAGGATGGAAATGAGAGGGGAGCGTGAGGGCATCCAGACTGAGGCTGGCTGGTGAGAGCAGATCGTAATCAGAGAGGCTGGTAGCAACAGCAGTGCGCCCCCTGAGGGCCCGGGCATCACATCACATTATAAACCAGCCCCAACAGAGGCGCCAAAATGGCTGGGCCTGAAATAACAGATAACCCTGCCAAATCGCATCATCATCCAACCCGCTGCGGTCTTAATCTGCCTCATCCTCCCGCACTAATGAAGCTAATGGAGGGAATAAGTGACATGCTCTTTCGTATCTCTCTCTCTCTCTCTCTCTCTATCTCTGTCTGTCTGTCTGTCTGTCTGTCTGTCTGTCTGTCTGTCTGTCTGTCT
>CALSBV010012086.1:307123-319266 GCA_943590825.1 Bovichtus diacanthus | reverse complement strand
GTGTGTGTGTGTGTGTGTGTGTGTGTGTGTGTGTGTGTGTGTGTGTGCGTGTTCTGCAGCGTTAGTTTAATCTTGTATCTGTGCTTGTTTGTCTACATACACATCTGACTGGTCCCCCAGAATTCACAGAACCGCAGTTACAGTTGACACTCTCGTTTGCAGTTGTCATTTAAAAAACAACCCAGGTGAAATTTGAGCTGTTAAACCGCTAGAGTAGACATATTTATTCTATTTATTTAATAATATATTTTTTTACAATTTTACAATCGCATCCCATTTAGAATGTACAACAGCGATACAATAAATGATGTGCCTGATAAAGGAACACTGGAGCAGCACACCGTTAGTGTGGTGCGTGGCAGTGGTTGTCAGGTTGTATCAGTAATCGGGTGGTGAAGTTATTAGAGTTCATATTAGCTCAAGTCCGGTGCTGAACGAGGCCCAGTGTCAGTCTGCATGTCTCTCAGTTATTATCCCAGTGAATCGGGGCCATTTTCAATTGAAATGACACGTACGTCTGGAAAAGTTAGCGTGCTATTCCTTAAATCAGGATGCAAGTAGATGAACATGTATATGAAGAGGTAACTGACTTGAGTTGTAGCTACTCCCTGTTCCTCCTGACACCAGAGAATATGCAAGAATGCTCTGGATAAAATAATTTGTCACATATCAGTCCAGCTCGTGTACAGTGCTGAGAAGAGCAATAATAGCTGGTGGCAGTGAGTGACCTAGTCATGACTAATGCCTGTGAGAGATTCCAAAAGAGTACAACACATGCTCAGTTTTTAATCCCTTCAAGTAGCAAGGTGTAGGGGCCCCGAGTAGCCACACACACACACACACACACACACACACACACACACACACGCACACACACACACACACACACACACACACACACACACACTGCTCCTATACGTACTTTCCTCAGCTTGTTCCCGAGTGCACCCTCATCTCTCAAGGTGTTTATGCTTCAATCAAAAGAGCCAGAGGAGCGTGACCACAGCTTTCTGCGTGACCAGCAGAGCTGCAGCTGCAGTCACCACCCTTCATCGCTTTAGGAATCAGCCATAAAATATATCACCTCACCAGTCCCCTTTCCCCCTCCTTTTTTTTTTTTTTTGATATTACTAACCTAGGATCTGGAAGCCAGCTATTGGCCTTGTGTCCCACTTTGTGAGAGGAGCTTCAAAAATAAATCCATCTCTGTCCCAGATGCGGAGAATCTATGAAGGGTTGACCTCTGTCTGTTGTTCCTCTTGTTTGAACGTCACATGCTATATCACTGATACAATTGTGACAAAGCACGGGCAGCAATGCATCACTGTGTTTTAGGGTTATTCCAGGAAAGTGAGATCAACAAATTGGGTCACTGTTGTTTGTATTAGAATCAGATCTCGGACTATATAAGCCAATATAATGACTTCTCTACTCTGTTCTAAATGGCAAATGCCTAATTGTTTAAAGAAATGTCTCATCTTTATAACAGCTTCTCTAACAAAAACAATGGTACCATAGATCATTAAGAGAGTTTAAGATTGCAAGGATGATCCTAAAATCTGCTTTTTATATATTTGTTTCACCTGTTTTGGAGAAACTAGTGAATGGCAGATGAATAATGCATCTTAAATATAACATACTATACCCCCACCATCATAGTTTGAGGAAATCTCGCTCTACATCCATTGCAGTATTTGATTGAGCAACTGCACAGGGCGAAGGATAATAAGGGATTTAGCTGTATTTCTGTCGGCTTCTTTTCTTTCTTTCTTGTTGAAGTGGACCAATGCGCTGGTCCACTTCAACAAGAAAGACAAAGGCTGGGTGTGGCTGACAGCGGCCTGCAGCTATGTACACAGTCAATTGGTCTCCTACCAAGAAATGATCTCAGCTCCTATTAACATTACTGACAAATGAGAAAATTCTAGAATCTTGAATTCGATTCCCAGTAGTTTTGTAAACCTATCCATAGAAGTTTTCTTGCTCTCCATTTCCAACAATATTGTATATTCGGGATGACACAGATGACTGAAACACACCTAAAGGGTTTAGGATAACATCTGTTAATATTATGCAAGCCAAGACAACAACACCATGTCTGTCAATGCTCTGAATAACTTTCTGATGGGGTGCCCCTATCAGCAGGACATAGTCTGGTTCTTGTTTGTGTGAGGTGTTGGCACAGAAGCATCATAAGGTTAGGGAAAGATCCCAGTTAAAAAGTTCCAATTGAATTTACTTTGTTAAAATGACTACTTTGTTCAGGTTAGGGGACCTTCGTCATCATTGTGACAATAAACCAACACATGGTTATGGTTTGGTAATGATCTTGGTAATTGTTAAAAGAAAACAAAGATGAAAAAATAACGTAATCTAGCATGAAAATTATGCTAGATGATGAGGTTAAAGCTAGAGAATACTCGTGAAAAAGTGGTTAGCTTAAATTCACAGTTTTGTTATTATATTAGTCTTCAGAACGTCATGTTCCTTCTGCACCAGGCTCTGCTCTCTGCATTTACACAGAGCATTCTGCAAACCAGCATCAGGAAACAATAACCCCAGCCCCAGTCTGCTGAAAAGCTATTTCCTGCCTCTTTGTTTCCGTGGCAATGTTGATGAGCTACTTGGTCAGTACCGGGGGGGGTGCTTTGCAGCCGCCAAGTCAGGCCTGGGCATTTTAACAATTCATAAAACTGTTGAAATCAATCTGAGTTTAGGAGATTGAATAAATCTCTCTCACTCTCTGTGAGATGAGCAGGAGAGAGAGAGAGAGGGGGGGGAGAGGGGAAGGGAGAGAGACAGAGGTAGAGAGAGAGAAAGAGCAATGGAGAGAGAGAAAGAGACAGAGGGAGAGGGAGGGAGAGAGAGAGAGAGCAACAGAGAGGGGGAGACAGAGGGAGAGAGAGAGAGAGACAGAGGGATAGAGAGCAACAAAGAGAGAGGGAAAGAGACAGAGAGAGAGAGACAGAGAGAGAGAGAGAGACAGAGGGATAGAGAGCAACGGAGGGAGAGGGAAAGAGAGACAGAGAGAGACAGAGGGAGAGGGAAAGAGAGAGACAGAGAGAGAGAGAGACAGAGGGATAGAGAGAGAGACAGAGGGAGAGACGGAGGGATAGAGAGCAATGGAGGGAGAGGGAAAGAGAGACAGAGGGAGAGGGAAAGAGACAGAGAGAGAGAGAGAGGGAGAGGATGCAACAATGAGGTGGAAGAATAGACAGCGTCAGGGGTATGCTCATATTGGCTGACACAAGGGAAAAGCAGCTTTTAAAGCATTTAGCTTTAATTTCATTCAGGAGTGACATAATTGATTTTAATGAGATGTTTATAGAGTGAAGTGCCGGTGTTGCTAAATCATTTGTGAGTCTGCCTGACGGGTACTTGTGAGGCTTGCACCGTGGAGAAGCAGAGAAGCACACAAACCACTGCTGCCAGAACTCCTCCAGCGAGCCTCCACTCATCTCCACTCACTCCTGCGCACAACCCAATGGCTGCTCATTTTAATTAAGAGCATATTTAATTCATGAAATACTTCCTTAACTTTGACACTGTAATGACTGAAGTGTTTCAACGGGAATATCTTTTTGTCAGTTTATCATCAACTGAGGCTTCGCCATCCAAGTCCAAGCCATGTGGGTGAGAATACAAGTTTACTTTGACGACCCAACACATCCCACTGACTTCTATTGTTTGAAGTATCAGTGCTGTGACTGACAGGGTGTCACATTGCTATTATGAGGTCCACGTGGGCCTGTGTGAGAATGGATGGCAGTGTGAACATAGCTGCAGCTCCTGCCCGCAGCGCTGAGAGAGAGATCAGCTGGGAATGACTTCAGTGCGACTGCTAGCTTCCTGGCGCTCCAACACACATGGTCCAGTTGAACTGATGCAGGTCTGTGAAGGTTACGATCAGAGAGTGCTAACGAGTGAAACAAACACTGATACATGTGTTCACATGTCCTCGACGAGGATCTTTCGCAATGATGCTACTGATGACTGTCGTCTTTCATGGAAAGGGTCAAGACAAGGTCCAGATGGATGATCGGGACTTTGACGATCGCTCATGCTCATATCGGTCATTTTTAGAAGGCAACGACTGACTGAATCGTTTTGGTATTTTGCTCCAGTGCAATAAAAATGTTATACGGTCACCCTGCTAATATGATGGCTTCCCCCATTGAAGCAAAACAAAGTGCTGAACATTCAACGTCGCCATGTTAATTCTAACAATTTAGACTTTTTTTTACTTTGATCTGTCCTCTTCATGTAAAACGTCCCCGTGTACCCACAAAAAAACAGATAATGAGCAGTTCCCATGAAATCAACCAAGCGCATTCCTGATCTCCAGACCGTGAACCACTGCATCTGTTTGAATGTTATCAGCCCATTAAAATGGCCGTCATCAGTTGTTTTCACTACCACTCTGTACTGCTTCAGAGAAAGGGCACACTTGCACCCCCCACAAGGAGATGCATATCCAACATTTTGAAAAGGTTGCAGTTACCTTAGGTTTTACTTTCCCTTCATTTTGGACATTTGACAACATAGCTTTTCCTCTTGTACTATACCCAGGATGAACTGCATCGTATGCAAGGTGGATTTCTTTGATTTTGTGTGGATATTGTTGACTTTTAAAATAAAAATACAAATGTTTTATGGGGATTCCTATTCTCCTGTGCGGTCCATACACCAACATCTTCACTTGCGCACACGATACTTGACAGTATACCATGTAGCATGATCAATTCCATGCATGGGTTATTTCTTTAATAAT
This sequence comes from Bovichtus diacanthus, assembly GCA_943590825.1. Classification (NCBI taxonomy): domain Eukaryota; kingdom Metazoa; phylum Chordata; class Actinopteri; order Perciformes; family Bovichtidae; genus Bovichtus; species Bovichtus diacanthus. Next base: position 314,495 of record CALSBV010012086.1, on the reverse strand, counting down.
TATGAAGTCATTCAAAGTGGGACACATCCATCCTTTGGCTGCCGGTTGACACCAGTATCTGTGAAACGATACTCCGTAACCCCCAACACACACACTTGACAGCCTGCAGGTGACACCCACACGGCGATACATTCACACTCCTTTTGATTCAACACCTTCTTCTATCGCAGATTATTAATACCTCACACTCCTGCGGGCACACACTGGAAACGGTGGGAAGTTCTGGAAGGCGAGCTTTTTGACTGTGATTGATTTTGAAACATCTCTGGACATCTCCCATGCATGTGAAACCAGCCGCACACACACACACACACACACACACACAGACACACACACACACACACAGACACACACACACACACACACACACACATTCACACATATCGAATAGCCACTGGAGTGTCTTCCCAACGCTATTACAGCCAAACTGGCAACTTAAACCGCAACCTTCCGATGCTCAATCAGGGCTCAAATGGGGGAAAATGACAGGTTTGAGACTGATGTTTTTCCTGCAAGACAATGCTTTCCCAAACACCTTAGGGCACAATTTCCATGCAACAACTGCAGAGAGCTGTTTTGATTGCTTTTCAATCAAGCGAGACAAACACTAATTAGATTTTTTTTTCCTTTTTTGAGGAACTGCAGAATTATAGGCTTCCTTCATGAAGTATGGCTGAGGGAGAGAGGCAGAGAGAGAGGTTGTACATTCTTGCAGCAAGCAGTCAGAGTGGGATCTGCGTATCGAGCTTGAGAGCCTTTTTGTATGTTTAATTTGCTTGAATGGTCTCTTGTTGTTGCATGACAAAAGAACAATATTGACACCAGATTTTAAATGACATGGAGAAAAAATGCTTATTGCTGTCACTTCAACTCCCTGCTCCTGGTATCACTAGTGTCTTCATTCACTGTAGCCGCTTTGATGTCCACATCAATCCTCACAACAGAGCTGTACCCAATTCTGCGGCTGAAAACACTCCTGTCCTTTGTGCATCCAGCTCTACAGACATGAATTCATAAAGTGTGAACGTATTGCACAGAGCCCCCTGAAGGATCACGGAGGGATTTATTTTCCTTTTGAAATTCTTGTCGGAGCCAGGCCTTTTTGAAAGGAGTAATGAGCAATAAATGCATATTGTAAAGTGTCAAATCATTCCTCCCTTCTGTATTATCAGCAGAGTGTCTTCCCAAAACTGGTCTGTTATAACAGAGTTGACCAACACAAGCTGTTTATATGAATCAGGGGGAGTGCAAAACGTAATGCGAGGGAATGCAAAAGAAGTTCAGAACCAAAAAAAATCCCAACAACCCTTCGGGGCCTCTGTGCTGTTTGACTCACATATTTTACTTTACACTGCATGCATAATTGTACATGCAATAAGTGATTCTGAAAGGCTTTTAAGAGTTGGCTGCAGCCCCTTTTGTTCTGTAAATTAGAGCTGCAGGTAGACGAGTACCTTCTGGAGCACTATTTCATCTCTTGTCATTTGGTTGGCTGAATACTCTTGACTAGGGTTAGGCTTCTTCTCAAAAATACTTTGAGAGTTTTCAGATGACTGGAAGAATGTAACATTTGGAATTTGCACACTAGTCATGAAGGGACCTAAAAGCAATAATGAATTATAGGTCAGAATGAAGGAAATGAACAATAACTCGGAAACTCAGAATGACCTATATGTGGTGCTCTCCTGCTTCAACCTGCAGGTCTGTGGACTACACATGGATGACAGGAATTTATTTATATAGTCTAACATGTAAAGCTGATACAGTTAAATAAAAAAAATATATATATAATTGAGGCTTTGGCAAATGCATTTCCATACACCACACAAATTAGTTATATATATATATATATATATATATATAAATATATATATAAATATATTCCCACTTTTCTCTTTCCTTTATTTTTCATTATTTTTCTCTCTCTACACTCAGTAATCCATACTCTGTGCAGCCACACACCAGTGTTTTAATGTGAGGCTTTGATTCTGCCATTGTGATGTTGATATTTCTCTGATTCTGAACTGATCCATGCTGCCGCGGTGCGCCAATTTGTCGTGTGCCGTATTCCATGTTAATGACGCTCTGTTTCTCCCACCTCTGGCTCGGCTTGCAGACGGACGCCGCGCTGATGTACGATGCCGTGCACGTGGTGGCCGTGGCTGTGCAGCAGTCTCAGCAGATCACTGTCAGCTCATTACAGTGCAACCGACACAAGCCCTGGCGCTTCGGGAACCGCTTCATGGCCCTCATCAAAGAGGTAGATGCTTCTCTACCTGCTCCCCATTCTGTCTTCCTCCTCAACATACACAGCACCTTCCCACAGCAAACACATGCTCTCAGGAAAGCAGACAGCGACGGAATGCAAATAAGGCAGAGGCAGTCAAGAAAGGGAACGTGAATAAATAGAAAATGATTTATCTGCGTATTTATTTATATGGAAATATTTTTTCAGTGTGTGTATACATACATACTCCCCTGAGGAGGGCAGCCATCTTGAGCCTGCTCTCTGAATTTCAGCATTAATCACCCATGCAGAAACAAAAACACAACATTATTTAAATATTTGGTAATTGCCCCACAGTTTGCTGCTTTTCTGAATCTGGGATGGTTAATCCAGAGCTTTCTGTCTGTGGAAAGGCCGGGGATTAGACAAACTATATTTAGGGCTCCCTAACCCTCTGTTCATGAGAAGACTGCAAATAATTTAACTATTTGGCGAGGGTTTGTATGCAAATTGGAACCTCATGTGTGTGTTTGTATTAATCTCACAGTTTTTCAATATGGAAATCTTATTTTTCCTTGCCTGACCCTGCCCTCATTCCTGCTCCTTTTCCATTCCATTCTCTTAATCTGCTGCTTTTGAATGTTTCTTATGTCCTCTGACTTGATGCTCTCTATGCCCATAGTCACACTCAAAAATGACAGCATTTATAAGACGCCGTTTAGCTCAATGGCTACAGTGCAGAAAAGTAATTGCCGATGGTTGTGCTAATCCAGAATGATGCTCTGCACAAGTTTACATGACACTATCTTTCAAATACTCTCTCGTGCATGATCTTTACTGGACAGAAAGACTTGTATGATAATGTCCCTAGATTGTTATAAGAAATGGAATGTATATACATTTGCTGGGATTTGGATTGCACTCTAGATTCAGAATATCAATACAGCATGTTAGAGAAATGTTATATGCTTACTAAATAGTTGAGAACTTTAAGACAAGATGAGATACATTGATTATTTGATTATTTGAACATTATTTGAAAAAAACAACCTGTGTTACAAACGTTACACATGGAACTATAAGAATGAAAAAAGAAAAAACAGTTTGAAGGGGTGCAACACTTAAAGAAGGACATGTCTTCAGATTTCCATGACATTCGGTAAGCATATTGATGGTCGTAGCGGATGGTCGCTGACGTCTATAGTGCCAAACTTTCTAACTGTACACAAAACGTAACACATCCTATGTCATGCTCCCAGAGGATGAACACATCTGAATTTAATTTCCCCACCTCCAGCCACGTGAAGGAAAACATTTTTACAATTTAACTCCAATAGTTTGGGATGTAATGAACACTACAATGTCTACCCATTGGCTGGGCTTCAGACTTGGCCTAACTCTCCTGGATATGGAAACATTTCCTGTGCTGATTTACTGCTGTATTTTAGAACTGCCCATACACCCACAATACAATAGGGTCCAATGTGAAACCCAAGATCATTGCACTGATGTGAATCATTTTAGGCGGACACAAATAATTAAAATACAGTATATTCTTGTTTTACTGGGTCACCTTTGTGGACCCTTTTGAGTTCAGTGGACCCCAGTTTCAGAACCTCTTTGCTGGCTGAATTGCAGTCCTTTGTATTAGCTCTCGCCCTCGGCGTCTCTATTTTGGAATCTTTAGTTTGGCCAAAACCACCTTGAAAGCCCCCGCCTCCCAGTTTCAAACAGTTGAACCACAGGGTCACGGAGCTGGTTGTGTATTGAACAGTTGGTGCTTTGGTGTTGGGACAGGAAGCAAAAAGTCAGCACAGAGGATTGAACTGTAACTTTTTCGAATCAAGTCAGCCCCTCTAAAGTCAAGGCCATACTGTGCCTGTGATAAAATGGCCTTCTCCACTTGATGTTCAAACTTTTTTTTTAATGGTTCTGTCTAAAAGTAGCTTTTGTGAAATGTTTTCTTTCAAGTTGTAAATGAGCTTTTACTGACATACACAAAAAAAGTGTTTTTGTCATTTGTTTGCGTACAAGACTGGCTTCACAGCGCAGAGAAACTCAGCCGTTCATTAAATCCAAGCTGTTAAATGTAAATCTGAAAAAAGAAAGCGCAGCACATAAGCATCCAGTCCTAACTTAGTAGCTTATGTTAACTGTCAAATGCTGCCACAAATACATTTAATTTTAATAACTATCATTAGGTCAAGTCCAAGGGAATGATTAAATCAATATCTGCACGAAATTATTAATTGTAAATGTTTTTTGGACTATCATTTCAGAACTGATTATGGTAAACTGAAATTAGGCAAATCATTTTGATTAAAAACAAGACTAACACCCTAAAAGAACATTAACAGCCCCTAGAGGCACCAAAAGCCAGAAACAAACACACTGATGCACCCATTTCGAATGTTATCGGCCGAATAAATGAGTTATTCTAATGGGTCAGATGGCCCAAACTGCACCCACTATGTTGTAAAATGAAGTAAAAATTAAACTTAACTGGAGACCATGTTGCAATGGGATCACACCATCCGCCGCGCCAAATTGGACCACATCCTTCTTTGAAATCAGCCGTTTTAATCTTAACTACACACCTGTAAAGATTAATGACACCCAAATGAGGACAGGGGGGGAAAGCGGGGGCATAGAGTAAGGGGTGGGGGGCAATAGCCCAAAAGCCCCCCTTGCTCAGATCACGTCCATCTTTGAACTTGACGTTCATTTTGATCTCAACTACACAAAACAGGCTTTCAAGTGGAAATATTGGTCTGATGTTGCTGAAGGAAAGCTCACCAGGTCACCAATAAGGGGTCACGTTTTTGAGAATATTGAATGTCCAGAAGATTCCGTGGATTCTGTTAAAATGTTGTTCTTGAAAAAAAAATTTACAACATTACATTTGGTCTTGAGGATGGCAGTCAAGGCTGGATTACCAACCAGGAAAAGCAGGCAACTCCGAATGCCAAGGGTCCTGAAAGCTCCAGGCTCGGTGTCAGCAAATAAATTTAGAGTACGCACCACTAGACCCAAATATCAACTGTAATGGTAGAGGCCTTAAGGTGGGTCTTGCTTCATTATCTGACATTGAAGCCCTGTCTTGAAGAGGTTCCAAGTGTCAAGATGTTGTTTAAAGGCCTTAATTACAACATGACAACAAGCAGGCAGCTCATGTTTGCCTTCAGAGCCCAGGCCAGATCATGGGTTGTTCAAAAAGAAAAGGGTTCATCCTCGGTGTAGCTTGAATATGCTGAGTGATGGCAATTCTCAAAAGAGGTTTTACTATGTTTTAGTAGACAATGTTTAATCTTGACATGCATGTTGTTGCTATGACATGATGGTAGGACACCAACATCTGAAGGAATCCTCCTCTTGGGACCATGAATATCCAGAAATGCCCAGCAGTAGTGAAGTATCTTGAAAAGACAAAATGACTGTTTGTAGAGCAACAAGTACACATACTTACCTAAACAGTTGACATACATCTACCATATCCCTTGGTAATAGTAGTTAATAATAATGTAATTTGGAGTAATCTGCAAACAGCACTGGTAAACAATGGAGAGGAATTCAGACACTTCAGTGTCAAATTAGTATGAAAAGTGGTTTCTAGCGCAGTTGACTATACTGAATGAGTAACTTCCAGATATGTGGCTTCCACTAATCTAATAAAAGATGGGGCTCGAAGTCCCCATCTTCCAGTTGGAAAAGCTTTGTGATGGTTTGCTGTACCTGGGGAAAGCACTTTCATGCTACATTGTATCCTATCACACCCCTAAATATCTGTAAAGATTGGGTAATAGCCTTCCCACTGTTACAAATGCAGCCTTGGAGTCTGTGTGTAGGCATCGTGATACCGGGGAAGACTGTACAAACAGAAACACTGTGTGAAAGAGGTAGAAATACAAATAGTGTAAGTGTTCTCACTTCTCGACTGCTTCACCTCAAACACTGACATCAAAAACATATCAGAAAGCGGAGACTTACATCTTGATGCTGATGGTTGAATGTCTCCTCTGATGTTCTCTCTGCCTCCCTCTGTTTAGGCCCACTGGGATGGCCTGACTGGAAGAATCACTTTCAACCGGACCAATGGCTTAAGGACCGACTTCGATCTCGATGTCATCAGTCTGAAGGAAGAGGGGCTTGAGAAGGTAGTGTTTCTTTAACTTGTGTGTACTAGCAGTGAATTATGAAAGATCAAAACACACTCAAACGATCTGCCACAAAACCCTAATAACATGTACGTGTAAATGCATATGTATCCGTAGTCCATTAGCTTTCAGGTAATGCTTTGGCAGCCATATTGGAGTTCCACAAGTCATGTCTATCATTGGCAGTGAACTGCATACATCCGAGCTTTCTGTAGGTATCCAAACAGAATGAAATACAAATATCATCAAACTATTTGTGGTGTTTCACAAAGGTCATGATCATTGATCATTTTGCCAGTGCCATCTATTTGGAGAAATGGTTCGCTCTCTTTCTGAGATGAGAAGATCGATATCAATCTCACAAATGAGCATGTTGTATTTTGTTTTGATTGTTGTTGTCTCTACTAAAAAACTAACAAAATAATTGTAAATGCCGCTTAACTTTGTATTGACTTTTAACATCACCATCATCTTGACCTTAAACATCTGCTCGCCTAGTTGTTAAGTCTCTCTAATACATTATACATGCCCAGTGGCTAATATTAAAACCCCCCCATGTGAAGAATTTGAAAACGTTTAACTTTGGCGCTCCCCAGTAAAAGCAATGCACTGCAATGCCAAAGTGTGATCTGCAGACCAAAATCTTTCTTTCTCTCTTTAACCACAGAAGGTCTTTGGATTGACATTCAAAATTACCATTTTTTTTACCTATTCATTCAGGAGGAGTTTCACTGAGAGCAATGCTCTTTATTTTCTTTCAGGAAGGCCCTGATCACATTTAAACATTTAAGCTTTCACACCTGGAAGCTGCCCATTACAACCACAGTCTGATCTGCAGCTCCACTGAGCAGCTCCACTGAGCAGCTCCACTGAGCAGCTCCACTGAGCAGCTCCACTGAGCAGCTCCACTGAGCAGCTCCACTGAGCAGCTCCACTGAGCAGCTCCCCACTGAACAGCGCCCCACTGAACAGCGCCCCACTGAACAGCGCC
>CALSBV010012086.1:296177-307113 GCA_943590825.1 Bovichtus diacanthus | reverse complement strand
AACAGCGCCCCACTGAACAGCGCCCCACTGAACAGCGCCCCACTGAAGTGGTTGGGATTAAAGGCGTTGCTCAAGGGCATCTCAGTGGTGGTAATAAGGAAGGGGCAAGCACTGCTTTTCACTTTCCTCACCAAAAACAATCCTGCTGGTCCAGGGATTGAACAATGAGACTGACAATGTAAAAAAAAGCAGTTTGTTTCTGAAAATGACTTTTTTCATAGCTTTTTTTTTGAGCATACAGCAGCAGCCCCAAATTCCCTAACTAATGTCCTGAAACCGTGCAGAGTTCCCAAAACCATTGACAGTGTTTTAGAGTTGAGATGAGTACTGAATGCGTAATGATAATGATTTGAATGATTTGACAGTTTGGATGGTGATAGTATAGTGGTCTAGTAGTCAGGCTTTCAAATAGAACACCAGAAGGCTGCCACCATTGAGTTCCTGAGCAAGACTCTTAACCCTGAGCTGCTCCACAGGACTGTCCTTGTAGTTAGTTCACTGTAAGTTGCTCTGGATAAGAGCATCTGATAAATGACCTGTAATGTAATGTACAAGAAAGGTCACAGTGACACCATAATGATCTTTGTGAGATATGTTTCACTTGTTATGTATTTAGCCGTTTGATTGTGCACAAAAGTTTTATGGAAATTGACTGGGAGTGATACGTAATTTGCATTTTTTGACAAGCGAAATAGAAATACTAATTAAAAATGTATACTAAAGAAACATTTTAATAGTTTTATATATTCAAGATTATCAGATCAAGACACAGTAAAGCCAGTGAGGGTCCAGGAACTCAAACTTCTTTGTCTCTCATTTGACTCAGAATACATGTTATGGGGCATTCAGACCAAAAACGTGAGGCTTGAAATACGATCCAGAAAAGGTCAGTTACGCTAATAGACCTATGAGTTTGATGGCTTATCAAATGCAGAAACATTGCACAGTGAAGATTGCACAGCTCTGGAGAGTTATCTTCTCCTTGTGGCTCAGAAGGTGGAGCAGGTCGTCCACTAATCACAGGTTTGGCGGTTTGATTCCTGGCTCCTTCTGGCCAAACTCTGCCGACTGAGTTTAAAATATATCCGTTTGAGTTGGCCAAAATCCAAACCCTAATTTTAATGTTGGTTGGAATGCATCATGGCATGTCATGTCATATATATATGTACTAATATGAATGGGTGCCTACGATTTTTCCCTAGGAATGGCATCTCTAGTGTTCGGCAGTCAATTTAAGATTCATGAGTTTACCAGCAGGAAGATGCTAACACCGGCGATGAAAAATCATTTTCTTGAATGCAACCGCAAACACTTCACACTTCAGCATCCGCACCGGTGCTTGCCTCTCAGTAGCTCCTGACCTCTGGTCTGTGTGCGCCTGCACCTCCATGAATAATTTACTCTATTAATAAAAAAACCCTTCAGAAGCCCTCCAGCCTCATGAAGCCTGAATTAAAGAGTTGATTTGCAATTACAAAGCCCATCTCTGGTCCTCGTACGGGGCACCAGAGGAGCCCTGAGGAGTGTGTGCGGGATGTGGGTTGGAGTGTTTGTGGTCCCTGTGATCAGGTCGGTGGGGTTGGATGGGGTGCAGGGGGGTTCTGACTAGGAGGCTTAGGTGTGGAGACTTAAGAGAGAGCTGAGGGAGGACAAGAGAAGCCTTGAGGCACGATCCTACCATCCTCTTCTTCCTGCTTGCTACCCGAGGATGTGCCCCCTCCTCCTTTCAGCCCTCCTCAGTGCTGTCCTCCACAAACCCTCCAAAAGGCCACAGGGCCTATCCAGATCCTAGATCATCTCTAACATTATTCCCTGTGGGATTCTAGAAGAAAGTGCCCCCCGACAGCGTTCAGGGTTCACACGGCTGTCAACAGTGTCCTCAGGGTGTTGCACATTATCCTCTGTATGTAGCCAGAATAGAAAGAGGAGGAAGTCTGAGTCAGTGTATGTCTGTACTGTACATGTCTGGCTGTGTGTTTGGTACTGTTAACAATTTAAATCAATTAAATGAAGAAAAATCTCTTCTGTTAAGAGACACATAAAGGTATCTATCAGCCCAGTATCCCTCGTAACTACGTCCACAATGGTTAGTTTAGTGTCCTGGAAGTGGTGTGTCCTTCATGCAGGTGGAGGTTTGCCAAATCAAAGCAGCCTAGTATTGTTTTTTACATGAAAAAAAGCGATAACACAATCATGCTTTATCTATGTGCTTTCTGTAAGCCATCTGGATTTTACATCTGTCCTGGAACCAATAAAAAAAACTAAACAAGTGTATTTTGTTTTACAGATTGGTACATGGGATCCTCCAAGCGGCCTGAACATGACGGACAACCAGAAGGGGAAGACAACTAATGTCTCTGATTCCTTGTCCAATCGATCCCTGATCGTCTCCACCATACTGGTACTTCCTATTTTCAATGCATCTATTGGATTTCTGAACTGTTGCTGTAGCACTTCTCAGCAAATGGAGTTGGCGTCATTACGTGTCCGAAGTATCAAACTTCAGTCACCTGAAATGCTGTGGGCTTTGCTCAGTGCAGTCAGCCACCTAAAACAGTGATAGGACATGCAGAAGGGAACTGAATGCAATTTTTATCCAGTGGGAAGCTGATCTCACTGTCAGGTCTTTGGTAAAGAAGTAACACACAGATGCATTTGGTGAACATAAACCTGCTCTGTGCAGTTCACTTATGTTATCTAACAGGAAGTCTGCAAAATTCAAACAGTTACCTTTCGCTGCCATTTGGGCTGACAATGTGCAAAATTTAGTATTGCAGCTTTAAATGTCTGTTTATAGCCAAATCAAATTGTAATGGTGCTTTATGTGGCACCCATTATTAATGCCTAGAACAGCTCTCAGCCACAACAGACTCCCTCCAAAGATGTCATTATTTTTAAGCTTTTCCTCTTGAAAAAATCCTTCACTGCTTTGCCTGGCCTGCCCTTTCTGTTGATGCTGCTCTCCGACTCATTTGAAGTAGAGTACCCCAAAGCACTGCACTCCCAAATTGCCAGTTGACTTCACCACTGTGGAGGACTCCAATTTGGTAGGAACAGGCTTAGGCAGGGAGAATTGACTGATTGATTGTCCAATAAGATTTCATGGTTTACGGCTCTGCCTCCAACCGACCAATTTATCAGGCATATTGTGTTATTGTCTCTCGTGCCAGTGGTGCCAAAATCCAAGGAATTCAGATCTAACTTTAAGACGAGGCGGTACAATATATATCTTTATAGAAATAATCTCCCTTTGTGATGTTGAGCATTATAACAATGTTGCATAAAACAACTATTTAAGTAGCTACTATGGAGGTCATCTCCTTGTAATATTTCTGGTTGAGTTTAATGATATAATTATATAAGTATACACATATCACACATGCTGTGTAACTAAAGAAATAATAAATACATGACCTCAAGTATTCTCATCCAGAATTATTTACCCGGCAGTTTAGCAGCTTTGAAACAACATTAGGACCAAACTCAAGGTCTACTTACTAGTTTTACAAAGCTTTCAACCATATCGCTCAGTTTGTTCAACTGTCATGGATATGGATCTGTTGACATCTGAGCTCAGTAGCTGTTATAATTTCACCCACAGCACATTTAGGACGTATATTCTGTCAAGCATCAGAGGTTATTCTTGACCAGGGTAATTAATAGTTTAACAATACACTACCAACTCAGGGTCGACTTAATAGTTTTTATTTGAGCATTCAAAGAATGGAGATAAATGTATTGATATAACATTTTCCTAAATACTCAAACAAATTGTACAGAGTTTTGTTTACGGCTAATCAAACAAATTGCATAGGTGAGTGGGGCTATGATGGGAAAATTCAAACTCTTATTATATAGCCAAAAATCCCAAGTGTGTCTGAGAGGGCTTTACAACATACAACATATGTCATCCTCTTCATATCAAGGCTGGATTATCCCACTAGGGGTGTCAGGGCAAATAAACTTTGAGACCCTTTTTGAAGCCAACATTTTATCCATCTACAAAGAGTAGATGGACAAAGAGTACAAAGAGTTTCCAAAAAAGCCACTGCATGTAGTTGTTAATTAGGGAGTTGGTAGGTGTGTTCTTGAATTTGGATAGGACCAGGCTTGGCTAACTGTTTCCCCCCACCCACCTACAGTCTTTATGCTAAGCTATGCTAAACATCTGTGGTGGCAGCAGCTCAGTCCACAGGGACTTGGCTTGGGAACCAGAGAGTCCCCGGTTCAAGTCCATGGAGAGTAGACTGGTACTTCGAGAGGTACGGGTTTGCCTCCCCCTCCTTCTGAGGTGCCCTTGAGTAATGTACTGTATAGTAGGTAGGCTATTAACATTTTTATAGAAATAATGCAATAAATTGAATTGTGTAACGTACTGCCTAATGGAGGACCTGGAGCCGCTGTGTTTTTTTTGTCACTGAACATTTAGTTACCGTGTGTGTGTGTGTGTGTGTGTGTGTGTGTGTGTGTGTGAACATACAGTATGCATGCCTGTACCCCTACAGACAGTAGGCACAGACTATGTGCTATGTGAGAACCATGACAGTCGAGGGAAACTTATAGAAGCAAGCCAAATTCAAGCCATTTATGATCCTGTTATTGAGGAGGCAAGCGCAAAAAAAACAATATCAAGTAAATTGCGGGTTGTCATTATTTATCGTGGGCCTTCTTTTTTTTTTTTTCTTCCCTTCCCCTTTCGCTGTGAAGTGATTGGATTGCAGTTATTAGCAAAGACTCTCCACGGCTATAATTGCCGTATCAGGACTGAGTCATGGGGAGATGTGTGATGGCTGTGAGCAGCGAGGAAAAGAAGGGAGGGCTGACAATAATTGGGTTTGTTACATTTGATTGATGTACACTTTCATCCAGCTTCTCATCATTTTCTCAGAGATTATGTACTATAAAACATGATGTAATTACTGTTGAGATCTTGGCCTATCAACAGTTTATCTTCTTTGGAAATCACTCCCATAATGTTGCGGTGGAAATGAAGTACCTTTAGGCTAATGGCTTGAGCTGCAGATAATATACTGTGTAATGTCTTGGAGAGAGCAAGGAGCAGGCCGGCTGCCACTTCCACAGAAACAACCCATGTTTTATTAGTCAATGCAGGAAGAAAAGTCAAACTCACCTGCAGACTGCTCCAAAATGCAAAATAATGGACAGATAATGCAGAATAATGTACTGTTGCAAACATTTGAACATTTGCTCTGTTTCTTCATCAAAGGCATCACCTTTAATGATTAAATATCTGTTGTTGTGCCAGCTGCAGAAAAATCAAATCATATTTGACCTTTTTCTAGTCAACCTCGAAACTAGCGAACGTTATGCCTGCTGTCCAATAAGTCCCCCACACGAGACAACTAATGTTTGGCAGTGCCTTCTAAAATGAACCATATGTCCCCATCAGCAGGATGACGTAGATTTTCCGTGCCTTCCAAAGCTATAACAAAAATGATTCCTATGATGTTGGTTAGGTTTAGGCACAAAAATGACTTGTCAACAAGCCCATTAAAAAAAAAAAAGAGCCAGCCATCATCTGTTAGTTCGTCTCTCAATACTTCCGGACTCCTCCACCCTGTCCGTGGCCCAATGCTTCCTACTGACGGAGTAAATCTTAAACAACGGCTTACAAGTGTATTGTGTCTTCTTCTCTAAATGCTCAGTATTTTCCAACAATATCTGGTCACTGTAGTTTTCATCCAACATTGCTCAGACAGGCATTTGTTGGTGATGTGGATGAAGCCGCACCTGAAAAATAGTCCCCAGCAAATACACCATCTCCTCCTTCTGTGTGAGCGAGTATTTGGGGCAGCAGGGCGGTGTACGTGGGATTGAGTCAAAATAAACGACAGTGTGTGTGTTCATGATAATGAAGGAACATGTCACTCAGTGCAACATTGTGGCTCATTGATGTGTTTTTAATAGTTTTTTTCGACAACAATGGAGCTCTATGGCACCGAGGAAGAAGATACTGCAGGCTTTGACACACAATATTGTTAGTAGAGACATTCATGGTTGCTTTGGCCGAACACCTCAGTTTTGTTGACAATAAATCTCTATTTAAAGATATCGCACAGCTACAGCCACCTCCTCACATGTCATACTGTTGGTCTGTAAGTTCTGATGTACATTGTAAGCACTGTTGGAAAAGTGTAAAGAATGTTTAAGAAACTGTGCGTCAATGCCACCATCTGCATTGTAATATTGACACGGCCCACTGCAGGTTTAAGATCAAAAACTATAGATACTTAGAGTCCATAAATGTGTGCAGGTAAATGATCTTCCCCCATTTATATTTTCAATTTAAAATAAAAAAACACTTCTAGTCTTCATATCTGAATTAAAGGTAATATGACTGAACACAGACATTTCTTGTAGAGCAGGATGGGAGGATGGGTTTGTTACACACTGTAAACAGTTAAGTAAAACAGAATTAATCATGTGACTTATTTTTACTTCCACTGTGCAATCTATCAATCAACTTTTGGGATTTCTGAAATAGTACATATCTGTGTTTTTTCTCTTTAGCACATCTGGACTAAAAGCTAAAAAAAAGAGATTAACAGTAAACCCCGTGATTAAGACATTTGGCTGAAAAAGTGAAACAACCTCTGCCGTCTGATCCTTTTGGCTGTCAATATTCACGGCAACTGTTCTTGGACGAGACATGGGCAAATGCCAGAGCCCACAGACCTTCCAGGATGTAGACAGATGTGGAAAGATAATAAATGAATACGACCAGTTGCAATAATCACTAGATCATACCAACAAATAAGTACGATAAAGGATCCTTAAGCTAAAGGTGTGTCGGTGGTGTAACACAACCTGACAATTATCTGACGCGTCTCACTTCTCAATATGTTGAGCATATGTAGGAAATAAGCCAAATTGTAATATGACTATATAAACTGAGATATCATAGAACCAACTATAGTTCTTTTTGCTAACATCCATTCATATATTATTTTCTTCTTCGATAAGGATATCGAAGAAGAAAATCTCTCTGTTGTCATGGTCCGATGTTAAGCAATACAATTTTATTTTGAATGAATTTTTGGCAGTTTTTTTTTTTTTTTTTTTAAATGCACCTGTTTGGGTTTCCTTTAATATATACTTTGTGCTTTTTTTAAGGGTGAGGCTACACTACTGCAGTGACACATTCTGTAAGGATGCTATCATCCACAAATTAAAAAGCTAGATCTCAACAAATAGAATTTTTCATATATATATACATATATATATATATATATAGGAACACATTGAGATAGTTATGATAAATGTGTTTCTATCCACGTTAAAAACTAAATGTAGAACTATACATACACACTAAACACTTTACAAAGTCCTACCTTATCTTGTACATGTGGGGATTGAAACAAGAGTGTCCATAATGTCAGCATACATTTCATGTATTTGTTTACATTTTTACACTTCAAATGATGTCTTCAGTGATACTTTCACCGTCTCATCACGAGCGTAACTGAGTGAAGTGAAATATAATGTAGGCTACAGTGTCTCTTTAGGCTCTGCTGGATCTTTTTCTTATTATAACGACATATAGAAGTTTCTTCACATACCAACCTATTATGTTATAACAAGAAAGGTTTCTCTTTGTAATGATGACACACATTGGTATTGTGTCATAACAAGAACATATTTTGATATAACAAAATAAAGTGATGTGTCCAAAGAGACGTATCTTGTTAAAACTGATGTAGTGATATGTAGTTATAATAATACACGTGTCATTATAAAATGCATCAGATTTCGGTTTATTTGCAATGTAGGTTTTCAAACAAGGAATTTGCCTTGGTGTGTTCATGCAGTAACAACAGTAAACTCAGTAAGACAACATAAAAGATAAAAGCAACTGTAAAATAAATAAATTAGGAAAATAGAAAAGTATTATAAGAAAGTATGTACAATATATCTGTTATTAAAATGAATCGCTGCACAGTTGTATGCAGGAATGTGCAACATCTTGTCCATATATTTAAGCCATAATATGTCTAAATATATATATGTTGAGCTAATTAGCTTTGTTGTCCGCTACAGTCACACTTAATGGAAGGGAATCAATAATACTAAAATAAATGTTGAAAATGACTAAAATAAGGCAGTATCATTTGTTTTTGTTGAGGTACAAAAATCATTGTTTTTAATTTATTGGAGAAGAATGGGCTAGATGTTGTGTTTGTGTTAAAGGGGAGTCTGCAGACAGAAATGGGTGTGGTACAGCTTTAATTAGGTTTGCTTCACAGACATACTCAGCTTCTCCTTCACTCCATCTTTTTAATTAAAGATGTAGCAGCCTCTGTCTGCAGCCTTGCTGCAGGAGACAGGAGGGAGTGGCATTATTTGTCTCTGTATGTGTATTAAAGGTGTCGGGGTAGGGTCAAACGTCCTCATTGGTTACCTGTTAGACCAAAACTATATTTAAATATATCATGCATTTTGAATGCAGTTCGCTGGATAACTTTAATTTATTTCTTAAATCTACTTATTCTTTTCAATCAGTATAAAATATCCTATAGATTATATAACACCACCATATTTATAAATGTTTAAAAACAATGTGTTCCACTATATTAGGGCATACACTATTTGAAATGCTTTATTACACACTATGAAGCGATTTAATAAGTATCTTCTGTTTTAAGCTTGTTTTTAGAAAATATCCATATAAGGACATTATAAACGATTCAAAATTGAACTAAATGTGTTATTACACACTATAGAATTGTTGCATGCAATTATAAATACATATATATAAATCTTAGCTACTAACTTTTAATGAGAAAGGTTGGAACTTTCAACCACAGGGTCTTTAGTCTTTGTACTCAGAGATTCTTCACCAAAACGCTTCTCTGATTTAAAATTTCACATCTATCAAATTGGGTGACTCATAGTGGAATATTTTACAAAATACTTTTGATGCAGACATTTTTTCTTCCTGCTCTTTAGCCTTTTTTTTCTAATGCTTCTTTTGCTAAACACCTTAGCTCCTACACTACATAATGCAAATAGACACTATCTTTTTAAAGATCAGCGCAGACACATGTGGAGTTTGAAAGCATCAGCTGTGCAGCTAGGTGGATCTTTAGGGGGGAGAAAAGTTACACAACATGATTATGTGTATGTTGCACGGAGAACATGTAAAGTTACAGTGGAAGTTTTGAACAAAAAGTATTATAGTAAGTAAAGTCAAATTAAATTATTTAAAATGTATTACATCAATTGATTGGAGGCACTGTGACGGACAACAGTGTTAACCTGTTTATAAATCAATTTATAATATGTATCTCACTGTATTATTCACTGTGATGAAATGTGTTGCCTCCGGGACACCGTAGTACAGATTGCACACACAGTGCATCAGCAACACATATACTGAATGTAATTGTATTGGGCAATGTGCTCATATGTCAGATTATGTACGTCACTGGGCCTGTGTTGATACGATTAATTGGGATTAAAGCATGTGTGCAGCAGCTGGAGAACCACGCTGGTTGAATCGAACCATTCCAAAACATTTCTTTTGAAAAGATTCTCTTTGGAAACTGGAATTCATAAATGCTATTGCTTAATCGCTGTCGGTCAGTGTTGGCCTTAATCAAACCAGATTAAACAAATTGCATGAATTATTGCACATGTTCAATGATTGGTTCAGAAGAGGCTTTGGAGCTGACTAATAATCAGATTTGAGTCAGTACAGCGCGCACCAAATCGTTGGATATCTATTTTTCCGCCATTGCACCACAGTTCTACTGAGCCGAGTGGAAGCCGTGGGGCTGAATTCTGCAGTATTTTGTGAAATGTGTGAATGGTGAAAAATAACAGCTCTTTTATGTTGTGGCTACTTATCCAAAATCAAAATATTAAAACCCCTCCATGTAGCAATTCCAGTTCCACAGGTGGAAGATGAGAGCTTTTATAATGTCCAGGAAGAATCACAGGTATTTATGATTATTCCAGTGACAGCTGCTTTTCTGTTAATGTGCCCAGCGACACTTTATGATAATGGCAGTCTTTCACAGTTGACAGAAGGTGAAAGGTCATAAGCTGCTAATGGGTTCACATTAGCTTCTTTGTGCTCCACATGCTGGACAACAGTTGTTGCACTAGTTAACATGGCAGTTAATAAGGACTAGGAGAAAAATGGTCAATTTTAACGAGAGAAATTAAGTTGTAATTTAAAGGGAAGTTACTGTCTCCATATTCTCTACATAAGAGGTATGTTAATATGTATCTACACTGCAGGGTTGGGTCCAGAGCGCGCTGCAGAGGCAAAGTGTTGAGTTTACATCAGCGGTCTGGGGGGGGCAGGCATAACAAAACACACTATAAAGTGCAAAACATTCATTTAATTATGACGTATATCAATTAAATGTAATTATTCCATTTTATATTATGCACTTTATTTATATTATTTTTACATTGTATTGTTGCGTAAATGTTTGCAATAAATATTTCCAACAGAAAAAAAACAAAATATTTTATTCTTTCTGTGCAGCCCGGGACCAAATGATCCACGACCCGGTTCTGGTCCACAAGCCGGTGTTTGGGGAACCCCTGGTTTACATCACAAAAATGCGGTTTAGTTTTATAGGAACTGAATTTTTGCAGGAGACGGAGTTGAGCAGACGGCAGGTTACTGGAAAGCACTGGCTAATTTGATGACGAGCCTACCAAATAGCATTTAAAACTTATATGTAAAATGTAGATATGTGAGCAATATTTTAGGGTAATAGCCCAGCAGTCAGGAAGGGCGTTATCGCATAGAACCATTTTCTTTTATTCTAATCGCTGGTATCTTTTTATGGACAGCGGTCATCTTATTGGTTGTGCATTAATAGGTCACTAACAAATGAGGTAAAAGGATAAAGACTGCCCCTCCGAGAACCATCACCTTACCGTGGTGGAGGGGTTTGGG
>CALSBV010012086.1:279602-291177 GCA_943590825.1 Bovichtus diacanthus | reverse complement strand
GACCCCGGATAAGCGGTTGAAGATGGATGGATGGATGGATGGATAAAGACTGACATCACGTTTCATCTACAGCGCTATTGTGCTTTCATTACTGTGCTTCAATCACTGTACATTCCCAAATTTAACCGTGTTTAATGTATTGCATTAAGTTCTGACATAGCGTGAAGGTAGACCAGACTTGTAGAAAAGGAGTTGCACCCAAGAAACCTCTGCTTCGCTTCGTGTCAACACTGAACAGCAGGCAGTCATTCACTGTGGTAGAGAGGGGTGAAGAGGTCTTTGTTAGATGTACGTTAATGAAAAGGGGATTACAAAACCTTTTTTTTCGAGATGCTTCAAGATGTCTTCCGATCTCCACCGACATCAGAAACTTGTAGGACAAAACACGCACGGCCCAAGCTGACCAACCACAGCTCTCAAACCTTTCAACACACAGCTTTAAAACTAAAACTGTAAAAACTAAATGTTTTTCATGTTTAAATCTGTAATACAAATGAATGTCCACACTGAAGCTACTTGATTCACAAATTCTTCTTGAGCTCTAAAGTAACAAAACACAAACCTTGTTATGTTATAGCCGAGGGAACTTCAATACATAACCGAGTTAGGAGGTTTCGCTTTTCACCGACTCATCTCTAAGCAAGCCTCAAGTTCAATACACAGTAGTGAGTGATACATAACCCTCAAGTTAGCATAGTTGAAAATGAAAAGATTAAAAAAAAAAAAAACTCTCAGAAGATGAGACTTGTCTTCCTTCCCCTAGACTCATGCTGACTAATATTGGCAGTATCAGTGAGTGCTTCTGCATACAGTAATAAAAGTACCTGGGTGGATTTAAAAAACTTGGCGTGCTCATTACCACTGAAGCAGTTAAGCAGATGAGAAGAAAGGAAAACACTGCTCCTGCCTTGGATTGTTAGATGGGATATACACATATTACACACACACGTCACCTACACAACACACTGCTGTCCGGTCAACGGTAGCTCACCCAGCATCTCGTACATTTAGCGGTAGAGGTTATGGGGGTCTATGTGTTTTTCAAATACTGTATGTTCACCTTCAATGACGCGCCTGTAGATACTCGCGTGTTGGGTGTTTGTACTGTATGTCCTGACATTGCAGCGCACTGGTATTAATCTGTATGTGGACAGTGCTTTCTGCTCTTTCATCAAGATTACATCAGTATCCTTGCAGTCCTGCAGCTTCGGAGGCGTAACGAAGCAGCGCCTGAGCTGCGGTGGATGTAGCATATGTACTGGGTTGTGTCGGCAATGATAATTGATGGTCACTGTGTTGTTAAAGTGAGGCTAAAGTGTAGCTTCTCATTTCAACTGGTCTTCTGCTTTAATTTTAATTTAAAAGAGGGCGGCGATGGGAGAGAGTTACATTCTTCCAGATGACAAATGATGGTGAACTTATGATCGTGATTGCCAGTGGTATTAATGGTTGTAGTTTGCTCCATTAATAAAGATCTACTATTTAGCCATGGTCTTGGTCTTGTGGGAGTAAAAAATATATTTTTTAATTGAATTACATGTTTACCGTTTGACGTGATGAATGCATGTAGTTCACAGGATATTATTTTGTTAGTGACCTAGGTTTTCGAGTGAAACAATCTTTTATGTGACAAATTCACAGATGTGGCTTTCAAATATTTGACATAATAAATTTAAGATATCACCCGTGCAAACATCAATTTCGCACGTTTCTTTTTTTAAAGGGGCCGCTATTTCACAGCATTATACGCATGATAGATTCCCATGATATACAGTCGACATATGTGGCTTTTTAAGTATTTTCATGAGGAAACATCAATTTCACGCATTTTTTTTTTTAATGTAATATGATACTGTATATGAAAACGGCAATTCACATGTCTCATGTTAACATGTTATATGTAAAATGTCTGATATTTCACATTTTTACTCGTTTACATCCCATATTTACATTTTTGTACCACACACAGGCATTTGAGGGTTTTGGATAGTTCAGGTGATAAACATTGACATGATAAAGTGACATGTAATATTGTATTTAAAATAGAATTGCATCTGCAAACAACATATTTAATGTGCTTTTTGTAAGGGACCCACATTTCACATGTTCACATGTGAAACTATGTCACATAGGTGTTTGGGTATTTATTGTGTGTGATATTTTGCATGAATTTCATGTGTTTTGTGTGTAAAACTGAAAAGGTAATACATGACATTATTAGGGATTAATGGTAGATTATGGAGAAATATACACACAAGGACATAATGATATGATTTCATATTTATAGACATATATATACTGTAATTAGATGTATCAGGAAAGCTGTCATTCAGTGTTCTACGTATCCATCCTCACAATACTGTGGAGAGAAGTCCTTATCCTCAACATCTGTCTACTGTCGCTACTACAAGGCAAATTTATGATACACTGCAGAAAACACCTATTTGTTTTTCCTGCCACTACTAGTGAAAAGAACAAACTGTTTGTTTTCTTCCCGCTTATGCAAACATCTCACAGCCTGCATACTGTTAAAACTCCAGCCAGTGAAATGTGTCAAAGCCGTTAGCAATCTTTAATGTTATTTTTTTTCTTCTTCTTTTCAGTCATGGCACAGTTATATTATAAACAACACCTGCCTGACGATATATTTTTGGGGATTTATTTGTCTGAGAGAGTCGAGGGAGTCATAGAAATGAGGGACGTGCGGCGAGAACGAGCGTCTGAAGCTAACAAAGACAGATGGTGCATGGAGCAGAGGTAGAGAGCAGAGGAAGCGGGGAGGGGGAGAAAACAGGGAGTGAAGCGTGGAGGGAAGAGACGAGAAGGACATGGTGGAGGAGATGCTCAGTAGGCGGGAGCGATGGGGGGGGGGAGCGGTACGAAAGAAGACATTAGTAATCTCCCCAGCTGTTTGAGTGAACGGAGGGGATGTGCCGGCTCTTGTTCTCTCTTTTTGTGTCCGTCTATCAGCATCTCTTATCTTATTGACAAAGCATGTGGTGTGCTGAAAGCTGGGCCTGGGCCCAAAGCCAGCCTGCTGAGGTTTAGAGGGGCACAGAGTCATTGATATGGGGAATTATCTCTTATTATGGTCATGCCTCACTTTGCACCCACCCTGCCTCACATCACAGGACTGGGACTGCTGGCTGACACACACACACACACACACACACATAAACACAGTATCTTTACACATGCTTTACTCGGCGAGCCAATGTGTGTTTGGGCTCGCTCAGCTCAAAAGCCTATCTCACATATCAGACACCCGTTCAGATAGGCCTTATCAGTGGGTAAAAGATGTCAAGTGGTGTAGAGACTCATCCCTCCTTCCACTATTTCACCTGACAGGAAGAGCCATATGTGATGTTCAAGAAGTCTGACAAGCCGCTGTACGGGAACGACCGCTTCGAGGGCTTCTGCATAGACCTGCTGCGAGAGCTGGCCAACATCCTGGGCTTCACTTATGAGATTCGCCTGGTGGAAGATGGGAGATACGGTGCACAAGATGAGAACTCCGGCCAGTGGAATGGCATGGTGAAGGAGCTAATGGACCACGTGAGTGTCTGAATCATTATTAAAGACTATGCATGAATGTGATCCCACCCAACAGATGTCAACATGCATCTATTCTCAGAGGATCATTCCAGTTCATAGAACTTTTAAAGTTCAGGCCAATGGGTCTTTTAGTTGTGATGGAATGGTCCACACCAAGTCAATTGCTGAGCTGCTGGGAAATTTGTGCCGTCTGACTTTTGTTTTTTAGTTATATTGTCATGTAGTTTTGTTTTTTATGCAATTCACCTTAAGTATGCCCTCTTGTTCTATGTCAAGAACAGGTTTTTACAGATGTGCCAAGTTCTGAATCTGCTTTCCTTTTTTTTTTCATGTTATTTTGGTGCCAGTTTCATGACTTGTGTAAACTGTCATAATCAACATCTATTACAATCGAAATGTTTGGGTGAAAATTACCAAAAATAAGATGTGCTGTAATGAGTGGGAGTATTCCACTGGAATGCACTAAGAGGGAAAGAAAATAATAGGGAGGTAACAACTAGCACTATTTGAGAGTACAGTGATGCGAGGAGAGCATGGATTCTGTCCGGACGTGTTTCCCCTACAGAGCTTATTAAAACACACACAATCTGCTCGCGGTGTGGATCATTACACCCGACAAAGTCTCAGATAGGATAAACTGCACGGGCAGGAAAAAAAGCAGGCGCTGCACGGCCAAAAGTCAATATCTGACCCAAGAGGGGTCAAGTCTCCTCTAACTGCCTCTGCTTTTGATCAGGGCAGTCATTGGCCGCCGTGACAGATTGTCTGGTCTTTTCAAGGGTGAAGGGCCCAATCCCCTGCGAGATGATCCTCGGCGTGGGTTTGCCCCACTTCTTGAGCAGGGTCCGGGCTTGACATAGGCAGATGGTGATTGCAGCAGACAGACCCTCAGAAGACCGGGGAGTTTTGACTCCCAGAGAAGAAGTTCAGTATGGGAATGACATACCCAATTTTGAGCTGAACAAGTTGGAAACATCCTGTCAAAGGAATTACGCAAATGGTAAATGGACTGCATTTATATCGCGATCACTCAAAGCGCTTTACAACACATGTCAGCATTCACACACATTCATACAGAGTCAGAGGCTACCGTGCTCATCAGTGATAGCTATTCACACACACTCACACACCGTTAGCCATCGGGAACAATTTGGGGTTCAGTGTCTTGCCCAAGGACACTTCGACATGCTGACTGCAGAGGGCGGGGATCGAATCACCGACCCTTCGACTGGTGGACGACCACCTGAGCCACAACCGCCCACAAAGAGTAGTACGTTTAGCAATACCTAATACCAGCAAGACTGTTTGTACACCACAGCTGTGAGCAGGAAGCTCGGTCTATTCATCTTCGAGTGATATATGGCAACCTTCATAAGACAAAAAGGATATATCTTTGAGAAATGCACCACTAGACCTTGCTGTGAATGTTTAGCATTTATAGTCACAATGCAGCCTGGGATTTATTAACCGTCAACAGAACAGCATGGTTTCCACCCCAGATATGGTAGCATGACTTCTCCTGGGCAGGCTCTATACATCCTTTGTCTAAATCTCTGGAGCACACGTCTCACAATATAAGCACGACTTCTGTGCTTGCCAGAGCAGGGATTATGCCATATTATAAATAACTCTATAGAAATGTCATGGTAGTGGTGCAAACAGTTGCATCGGTACAGAGCAGAAACAAACTGTAAGAAAACCTTTTTTTTCCCACTGTAGGACGTTAAAAGGGGAAATTTGCCACGTTTTATGTGGATACCAAATGTTGAATCTAAATATAGTTATTTGAAGCAATAAGTTCCTCAGTGAGCACTACATTGACCAAGAAATCTGTTGTTCCCCCTGCATCCAGTGCCATCATTCGACGTGACAGTCTCGTAGTTGGATGCAGAGAAAAAGTACTGGCTATTTCAGCTTGGATTTGTACGGGGGGGGGGGGGGTTTGCGCACATGCTCTAGATGCTGCGCAAAAACCGAACTTCCTTGTTCTCTTCTTCTCTTGTTTTGAAAACCAGTTACATTCCAGTGCAGAGGATGCTATGGATGAAGATACATGACAGTGTTTTGGCCGACTCGGATACTCAGTAGTATTTCTTCGAGCCAAAGTATGCGGTCGGAGAAATGCGACGTGCGGGGACTTCAGGACTGACTTTCTCAGTCAATATAGCAAGCAATGAGGAATGTATTGCTTAAATTGACTACATATAACATCAACACTGATGGACCTTATCTACGCTACTTAAAAAGTTGGAACATTTTCCCTTTAGCAAAACATTAACCCTAACACTTGACAGAACTTAATCTCAGATGTAGCAATCGTCACGGGTTTTGCTTTCATTTGGCTTGTGTGGCTCTGGTTTGGGGACGAGTTGATGGACTAAATGATGGTACAGCTCAGGAGGTGACCTCATACGAGTTCCTGGTACTTTCAGTGGTTGTTAAGGTCGGGGTTAAGTGCTACTAAGCAGGTTTGATGTGTCACATCACAACAGTGAGCACCATTTTACTACTGCGTCTTTAGCTTTTAGAAAACCAATGATTGGAAAAAGAAAGAAATGTTGTGTGAACATAAGAAAGAAACAACCAAAACGAAGAAGAAAGAAGAACCATAAAACAATGACAAAGACGAACAAACACCTGGAGCTGTGAGGCCAGGTCTCAAGTGAATGTGATATTGGGTAATATAAATACATTTGATTGATTCATCTCAGTTTTCAACCGCATTTGAATCTTATCCTTAAACATTTTTTTAAATGTGGTTTGAAACAGTAAGTAGTTGTAGTAGTAGAGATATTCAAACCCTTGCCTGTTTAACAATAGGGCAGTTTTTTGAGTTTGTTGGTGAAGTTGTCACAATATCACTAGACGCTTGTTCCATTGAGCAGTGAGGAGAAAGACACACCGTCTATGTTAGTAGTGTCGCGTGATCGGAGGCCCAATGCGCACTTCTGTTTTTTCCCGTTTTTTGGAAAAGTGGTGTATCTTTACATGACGTAACATGTCGACAGTGTTGCTGCCAGTGTTTTGGCTCAGATAGAAAAACAATAGGCACAGGAGTTTGATGCAAGTCATATGCAAAGAATCCTGTTCTGCCTTTTACAGTCAAAGTACTTCGCTCTTTCACATAATTAAGAATATTGTCGCCCAGACTATGTGCTCTAGAGCTTGGTCATACATTGTGTTTGTCCTCTAAAGCGCTGTCCTATATGTATAAAGTATAGTGCTATGATAGGCTACAGCTCGCAGCCATCACAGCAAAAGGAGAAAGTAGGTAAAGAAAATAAATGAATGCTTTTGATTTAGGCTCCAGGGGGGAAAAGGGTGAGTTTAGTAGTGGGAGTACACTTGATGGGTGGAAAGAGAAAGAGGGCTTTAAATTTCTTCCTAAGTGCCTCGGGACAGACTCTGTAGTGTGTAAAGACCCTGTTTTCTTAATTTGATTGCCTCTAAATGCTTCCTGTGCCTGTGACTTATAGCCTATCTCTCTTCCCTTTTTTTATGTTTGCTGTTGACAGAGAGCTGATCTGGCAGTGGCTCCCCTCGCCATCACATACGTCCGTGAGAAGGTTATCGACTTCTCCAAACCCTTCATGACGCTGGGTATAAGTATACTGTACCGCAAGCCCAACGGGACCAACCCTGGGGTCTTCTCCTTCCTCAACCCCCTCTCGCCCGATATCTGGATGTATATTCTGCTGGCTTACTTGGGTGTCAGTTGTGTGCTGTTTGTCATAGCCAGGTAACATGTCACTTCCAGTGATCACAGCCTCACACACAGTCAGAAACATGCTTAGCTGCCATCACTCAGCCCCGCCCATCGGACTTACAACAGGGGGTCTGCGTCCTGAGCACACTCGCGGTAAAAGCCTACCACTCAGTGACAGTGCTGACCCTAACCAACGGTCATGTATCAAAACTCAGCCCTAACGCCATCATTGTGTAATGTGTTTAATGCAGTTTAACCATGAAGGATCACATTAATATTTGCCTATTTCCACCATTAGACATTCATCAAGAATTCATTTGGCACTTGGTATGGCTGCAAGGTTACTCCTGGCATGGTACTTCTTGATATCTGTTAATAAAACCACAGGAGACACACAGACACACTCACACACACACACACACACACTCATGAGCAAATACACACAAACACAAACCTTAGACAGAGAAGTTGTAAGCCTATCAGCCATTTGAGTGTTGTGTGTATGTGTCTGAGAGAGAGGCAGAATGCTTGTGCACTCATAGGGATATGTGTGCGTAAGTGTGTATGCATGTGTGTGTGTGGGACGTGTCTCGGTGTGAACACTGCTGCCCCTCTCCCACCTTTCCCTCACTATCCCCAGTGTCTCAGAGTTCATGCCGTCTTTTCTTTTTTCCTTCACCTTGCTTCAAGCACAACTATGACTCAGATATAAAGTGGAAAGAGCTAAATAAAGTTGGAACAAAACAAAAGTTAGACTTACAAATAGTTGGTTAGAGTCTTGATCTGTCACCTCACCCGATTAGGCATTTCATTAGAAAAGCAGAGTCAAAGCTGATTCTTTTCCCTGTAACCTTTGCTTAGGATGACAACCTCATTTGTCTTCTCTGTCATGACTAACCTTATAAATACATGTGTCCAGACTACTCCGCTTTGTTAGGCTTTCAAAGCAACTGTTGGGTTTCCAACATGTGTTTTTCTCTACATACAACCTTACATTTAGGGTTATTTTCTATAGTTACCTTGGATTACTTTCTCAGCTCTGCACCAAAGTTCTCCTAAAAGTGGGGCTATGACCTGAAATTTCAGGTCCCTCGCTGCAGTTGATCGGTGCCACACAAGTTGAAATGACGTTGCACAAGGAGGGAGTGCTACGAAGTTTCAACACATCATCTCAAATATGTTTGTAAAGAACGTTTGTGAAGAAGTGCAATGTTCTAGAACTCATTTGGAGTGTGCACTTATGGTGTTAGTGATAGTGCATAAGGGCTAAGTTCAGTTGAAGGACACACTGGATAGAGCACCATAATGATTTATAGTAGAAAGCCATGATAAAAATGCATATGTATGAAAAGATCTCAGATTATTTATAGGATGTTTTCATCCAGTGTGTGTAAGAACTTTACAGTTCTTACACACACTGAGACACACTGTCACTGAGACTTAATGTGACCTAACCCTAACCATACTGCAAGAAAACCACAAGCGAAAACCTGTAACACACAAGCATCTCTGCATTACGTTATTTGCTTGTGTGTTTCTCTACTCAGTGGAGTAGAGTACAGTTTTAGTTTGGTGACATCAAGAACCCGTTGGCCGGTGAAACGGCCAGATAACACATTATCTGTACAGGTTGTTCGTGGCTTTGCTCAGACAAATCCTTTCGGTTTGACGACACCTAGTCCAATGGTTGTTTTTTTTTCCCCGACGGTCTGCTAATTTGATCCAGTGGCTCTGGTTCGTCACTGGCATTGAAGCATGGTGAAGAACAAAAGTTCAGAAAAAGAAACAAAAAAAAAAGTTCATGTTAACTCTAAAACTTTTGGGAGACTTCGGCTCTCTTGTGGCTGTGACCCCGACAGTTTTACCGTTAACGCATGTGTTTTCCGATGTTACTGGCAATATGATCCCACAAAAAAAAAAAACAAAGCTGCAACTGTCATCTAAGTTGGCTCAGAATATGCACCTATCTGTATTTAATACCATAATAAGTAAGTGTTTGGGTAAGTGTATGAATTCCCCCCTCACTCTATTCCTTCTTTTTTTTTCCTGTATACACAAATGCATGCAGGGCTACAGCTGCATGTTTTTTTTGCTGTAGAGTGTAGCACATAACAGTCTCATTAACGTTCATTAAATATGAAGTCTAAAAGGCAGATTTTGTATTGGGAACAGAAAAATGTGGGGATTATGTTCGTCCGCCATGACAGATGTGTTGAGAACATTTGTATAAGTTTATGAATTAGTGTCAGGCGTTAGTTTTATCAGGTGAAAGGAGCCTCTGCAGTTGATCATATTAGTGTACATGTCAAATATCTTCTCACTTCCCTCCCCCTGTGTTATGTGGCTATGCAGATGGTTTTGGTTTCTTCGCTCCAACACAATGGAGGTGAATGGAATTTGGTTTAAGTTGCTCACCACTGAGATTCAACAGGCACATGTCTCACCAGGAGCAGTGTCCCTGTTGTTCTAGATAACCCACAGACTAGCTGTCAAACGTTTTCACTGAAGCTACCCTCTACAGATGAAACGCTCCCTGTTTAAACTAAAAAACTTAAATAAAAACTGATAAGAGACAGGTATCTCAAATCCTCAACAAAACTATCTGCATTGCTACACATACACCGAGGGGTAAGAGAACGAACTGGTTCTTTCATGAAATCACCATGGGATCAGCTAAATGTGAAACATTTTTGATTTAGTCCAAGAAAGAATTGCTGGAAAAAGTACAATACGGGAAAGAAAAACCAAAAAAAAAAAAAACAACACACTGTACGATTCAAAGAAGCTTCCACGAACATTTGCATTTTAAAGATGCTACAACTTTTAGGACCAGTGACTGAAACAAGGAAACGCAAGTATAGACATTTATTATGTACTCTATATTACTTTTTGGTAAGAACATGAAAAACCAACAAAACTCCCAAACCAAACGACAAAATGTGTGATTCTTCATTGCCATCAAAAACTGACCCATTTGAGTGTTTTCTGATCTGAAGGGGTCTGAACTACGTCCCACTACTTCAGCCTTTGCTCGAGACAGAAACTCAATCATTTTTCTTGGGACAATCTCTGCTTATTCTCTACACCCATGAAAAGCCTTAAACTGTCACGTGTCCTCCACTTAATCCTTTCATGGCGTGGAAATGTATATCTTCAACTTCTGTTCACATACATCATTTGTATGTTACGAAGTCACTCAAAATTTCACGGAACTTTGTGAGACCAAACTATCGAGCACATACAAGGGACAGGCAATACCTACAAGGTTTATTCTCCACTGTGCATTTCTATACTGTTTTATGTCTGTGAACACATTACACATTTTTATCTACGTATGCCTGTGTTTTTGTGACTGACTGCTTTGTGCGAGTGAGAGACTGAACACGAGCACTGACATACACAGAGCTAGAGCAGCTTCTCTTTGCCATGGATAGGCCTATTCCACATGGGTGCACTGCTAAAACCACATGATTACTGTGTTCTACTGCCACCTGCCCTCATATCTCCAGTTACTGATGTTAATGTCACCGCTTGTTATTGCTTTTATGTTCCCCTCTAATGACATCAGTAGCACTGCTGCTGCTCCTGGCGCAGGTGATGAAACTAAAAAGCCTGTGTAGGACGTCACACGTCTGCTAAAGCGGGAACAGTAAAAGTTTGCGCCGAATATTCTTTCTCTAAATAATTACTCTTTATATTGACTGATTTGGTTGCCTTTGGTTCGGGTGCGTGCTCATATTAAAGGCACAGCTTCATCATGTGGTTACAAGTCTCCTCGGAATCCCACGCAGACCTCTGAGCAGGATGTTCTGGATGTATGCTTATCAGTTTGACTTTCTCAAAAATCTTGAGACAAAAAAAGACAACTGGGGTGTTGAGTCTTAATAGGTAAAGAGAAGGTTAATTATAATTACATTGGACATTTAAAAGAAATGCATATAAAATACATCAGTGTCAGGTAGGAGTCTGCTTTGTGCTACCTGTATGCAAAGTACCTTGTACAGTTTACCAGAGTTGAGTAATCTGACTTGTACATATTGAAGACTGTTGCCACTTCTCACCACTGTTGAACATCTTCCACGGCGCACCAAACGAGGCAAAGCAAGGCGAGACGAGTTCATCGTGTCCAGGATGTTTAAAAAACACAACAGGGAGTGCAGAGAGAGGAAGCAAAAAAATGTATCATGAAACATTCAAGCGCACATTAAAAGGGCAGTAACCATTTGAAAAGAAATTAAGAAAATAATAATAATAATATCTCCGAGATCCATCACCTTACCGTGGTGGAGGGGTTTGGGTGCTCCTATGAACCTG
>CALSBV010012086.1:258131-274602 GCA_943590825.1 Bovichtus diacanthus | reverse complement strand
CCCGACCCCGGATAAGCGGTTGAAGATGGATGGATGGAATAATAATAATAATCAGTGCTAGTGAAAATGTTTTCAACTTGGCTGTAAAAGTAATATATCATGTGAAAGTTAACACCGCAACTAAATGTTGCTCGTTTAATTTGGACCCTGGAAATGGCTAACAAACTGCTGAGGCTCATCAGGAAGTGACACATGTATTTCATGACGTGATTCACAAGCAGCAGTAATGTCGTTACAGAAACCTGAGGAAACCCTCATTGTTGACAAGCACCAGCGATCTTTCTTTCTTTCTATTTACGTTTCAGCAAACATTCCCAATATAATAAATACAGTCCACATTGTTGTGCAATATACACCAATGTAGCATCATAAATAGCAGCAGCCTTTCTAAGTGAGCTCTTTTGGTGCGACCTGTTCAAAGATCATTACAATAGTCGAACTTGCTGGAAATAAAAGTGTGGGGAAAATAATGAGTCAGCAGACATGTAAGGTTTACTAACCCGGTCCTTAATTGCATACTGCATAATGTCTATATGAGACAGAAGTTCTTGTGTAGACATTTATAATCTCTCATCCTGTGACGGAGCAACAGGACCGCTCTCTCTCTCTCTCTCCCCCTCTCTCTCTCCCATGACATTGGCGTTATCGTGCCTATCATCGCTGGAGGTGTCTGCCGGGTGACCCTGACCCCGTCGAAAGATAAAAGCCTTGCATTGGTTTTTGTCCGTGCTTATCTCTGCACTGACCTTCCTTTAAAGTTTCTCCCTCTGCAGCGCAGATGATCTGAGATAATGTAACGGCATTGTAATTGGATCAAAATGACAGCACGCGGGCCAAGCAGTGCTACAGTGAGAGACAGGTTAAGCTGTGTTGTCTCCTGTAAACGGCAGTTGGTTTAGCATTCTCTGACCCAACCGGCAGCAGCAGCAGTCCAGCCAGCCACTCCCATGAGCTATCGCGGCACCGACAACTTCGCTCATCCATGTTCATGGCGAGCAGTAATTGGCTTTTCATGACATGTTTGGATGAAACGCGCTCAGAGATCTCTCCACGGGTGGAATTGGGTCACATATGCCGCGGCAAGGTCGCAGTTCAGATGAACTCAATTTGGCATTGCAAATTGACAAGCAAGCAAATCTGGGGCAAATTGAGTGAGTGGACAGATTGATTTAAGGCCAAGGATTCTCTTAAAGCAAAAAGAAAAAAGGGATGTGCGGAGGTCCTTGAGCTACACTACACAATATCCTCCAGAGCGTCATAGGGGTGAAAAGGGACATCGCTGCTAACCACATTATAATGGAAAAGTCCATTAGTCAACGCCAGGGTACAGTTAGGATGCTGTCATTTCATCAATACCGCCATACGTCTTCATATAGAGTCGTGTATTACAGTAGTCAACCGAGTACTACTGTATTATAACCAGAGGATAATGGATCAAAACCTTGATACACGGCGGTGTAGCAGCTTCATCTGCATTATCCTCCGTGCAGATGTTACATCCACTCGAGGTTATCGCTTTTGACTTCCAGTGCAGTAAGTCTACATTATGCATTGCAATTTGATTAGTCAAACCCTTGTGTCTGTTTAACAGATTGAGGCGAGATAGGGCCCCGGCTCCCCCTCTACCCCGGTACAAACCATATCAGGTCAGAATGCTTAATTGTAGACCAATCAACCTTTACTAATGCAATGTCACTTTTATTTGATATGAATAAATGAGAAATCTTTCTGCTTGAGGAGTGTGTCGAGGGAGGGGGAGCAGCGGGGCTGGCGTGGGCACGATGGGAATGAACCGCTTGATCTGCTGAATATTAATGTGCCTCCTAAGATTATAAGGATTATTAGTTCTTTTCTCGGCTGACAATGGAGTTATTTTCAGACCCCATCGATTAAATTACTGAGGGAACTGCCTTTGATATGAGCACTCCCACATGAGGAGCCACCTTTGGAATATGAGTGGTGTTAAATCGAGCCAAATCGAGTATTGTATCTTATTAAAATGTTTAAAAACACACAAGAGAGATTCAGATGAGCAGTCATTTCTGAGGCTTTATTTTGACTAATGGCTTAGTCAGTGGATCAATCATCAAAAGATAATTATTTTACAATTATTCATGTAATAACGCTTAATTTACTATTATCCCGTTAACAGCATAGCAACCTCAGGTATGTACATGAGTACACAGCAATGCTTTGTTGATTGGGGAAGTGTCCTCAGCCATGATTTGCATTGTTTCATCTCTGGACATGACTAAGTAACATTTGTTTTCTCTCTCCTGTCTCTCCAGGTAGGATGACAGTTGTCGGCCTCTTGTATTGATTACTCTTGTGTCTTTATGCAACTGCAGTAAACATATGTGTGTGTTCTCTGTTAATTGTCACAGGTTTAGTCCCTACGAGTGGTATAACCCCCACCCTTGCAACCCTGACTCGGATGTAGTGGAAAACAATTTCACCCTGCTAAATAGTTTCTGGTTTGGAGTTGGAGCTCTCATGCAGCAAGGTAGACGCCTCTGCCTGTCCCCCTTTTTCTAGCACAAGTCCCACTTTTTTGCTGGGGGTCAAACTTGCTCTTGGACCAGGCCCATGGCCATGCATGGGGGCCTCTGTGCATGATGCTAGATGCTTCACTGGTAGAGTCCAGCAGGATGGACTGAGTGGAACTTGAGTGATGTGATCAATGAATGAGGACGGTGCACCTGCATGCCACCCATTTACTAACTCCTCCCCTCCCTTCCCCCGCCTATTCACAGCCACCGGAACAGGTAAGTGTACCCACCCAGAATACCTGAGACGGATCAAATGGGAGAGATTGAATGAGAATGTGAACTCTGCAGCTTACCCTGCCTGTTAGGGTTTGTTCCCCTCGGCCAAACCAATGCCATATCTTCTCAACTAGTTGGCATCTATAGACAAAACAATCAAAGTTTAACCAAAAAAAGTAATGTTTTTATTATAATAATACTGCGGCGTATATCCTTCACAATGCATGTCAGACTGGGATATATGTTGCATTTTTTTAAATGAGTATTTCTTCCAAAGCAATTGACAATGCAACATATTAACAACAGGTAGGGATGATTGTAGGGCCTGGGAAGCATGGTAGCCTATTTACTGGATGTCTGTATGTGTCCTTGCATCTGAACAATGCAATGGAAC
Source organism: Bovichtus diacanthus (assembly GCA_943590825.1). Classification (NCBI taxonomy): domain Eukaryota; kingdom Metazoa; phylum Chordata; class Actinopteri; order Perciformes; family Bovichtidae; genus Bovichtus; species Bovichtus diacanthus. The sequence continues at coordinate 271,443 of CALSBV010012086.1, read as the reverse complement.
ACACGAAGAACTAGATGCTATAGTCAAAGCTGCTTTTAAAGTGTTAGTTCACATCTAGCCATGCAGATTATTATTATTTTTTTTTTATTGTCCAGGTTTTGGATAGCCGTCTGACATTTTCTGCATACACCCTAATACAATGGAGGATGGAGGAATTTCCGTTGTGGTGCTCACGGTATTGAAAGAATATATAAAAAGCAAATAATAGCTGTAATCATTTATCTCATTGTGAAATGCAACCCCGAAAAAATTGTTAATGTTGAAATTTAGAGACTACTGACTACAGATTCTTTTCACTTTGAAAACGATTCATGTGAATTTATTCAGAAACAAAAATTCAAACTTGAACTGTTAATGTTTGTGAAAGTTTATTTTCAACTTTGGAAACAGTAGTTTGACAAAAAGTCATGGTTAAGCATTTCTTTTCAAGAACTCTCATCCGCACTTATTCAACTAGATATTCCGTTTCTTACTACATGGAATTATTTGTTATTAAATTATTTGTTAAATGATTTACTTCTGATTATATTTGAAAATATCAATGGCAACAGTGCCTGCCTCCACCATTGTATTAGGTGGATGGATATTTCAAAACTTGGACAAATAAAAGCAAAACTATCTGCACGACTAGATACACTGAAGCTAAGTGAGAAAATGTGTTTTTTGGATGAAGTGACCCTTCAAGCCTACAGAGAATATTTCCTAGGAAGTGGTAGCTGATAACGTATCCCTTGTTGGCTGGTTGCATGCCTACTTATACTGCATGCTTACTAATATCCCAGATTAGCTACTAACGTCTTTCACAGAGTTACATTTTATTTTATTTTTAGTCCTAGGATGCAAATATTATTCTCATTATTCTCAAAATATGATTACTGGTTTGACTGTAACCTCACCCCCAACCAAAAATACCCAGAACATTTAACCAACAACGATTTTTAGATTAGGATTTCTGCAAGTCTCGTGCATTTTAGCTCCTCGTAATAGCCCATAGATGAATAGAGTAGTGTTGTTTGAGCAGGCAGCAGGACAGATGTGTAAGGGTGAACAGTTGAGAAGATGTGGCTGAGGGCCAGAAGGCTGTGGGGTTAGACTGTACGAGCACACAGTGTCTACAACGCACCGTGCTGGACTGCACTGTAGAGAGGCTCCCCTGCCCGGCGGCTTGCCCCGCCCCCCAGAAAACTGTGGGATGTGCTGTTTGGTCATGACGTTACCTTGGGTACATGACAGTCAGCCCCAACCAGGCTCTGTTTGGGTCGACTCGCTGCTCTGAGCGGGTTGCCCCTCTTTTCTGTTGTGGTTTCTGAGGTGAAACGGGAAAAGGAAGCCCGGACCCGGTGACATGTTTCAAACACACCTGCATCTGATAGCCAGCCATGGGTCCAACACAGAACAAGCAGAATCCACTGCTCACAGAACTGATGAATACGTGTTTGTGTTCGTGCCTGCTACCTTGATCTTCGTTCTTGGTTGTGATTGTATGAATGGGCAAAGTGGGTGGCTGGTGCCCCGTGCCGGGGGACTTCGATACTGTGGTCGAGCCATGTCTGACAGTGTGCATGGCTGGTGGCTAATGAGATGTGTTTTTAGAAGACTGTACCACTGTTTAACTTGTGTTTTAAATGATAACACAGACAATAACTTCATTGTTTTGTTGCTAGGAGCAGGGCAGGCCTGGGCTTTTTGAGGGAGCTCTGTGAGATTAGCCTTTCAGGGCCCCGCTGTGTTTATACCACACGGTTACTTCTTAACCTTTAAATAAACTTCAATTAAGGTATTTAACTTTTTTTTTAGATAAAGAATGTCGAACCATATTGCAGATTAGAGCTATGATCTGTCTACCAAATGCATAAACATTGGAAGGGGTGTAAGTGCTGAAAGATGTGTGCGGTTCATCACATAACAGCAGGTCAGAGATGTGTTTTGGCTCCAAACCAGTCAGCGCTTTATAAACCAAGAGTAGCATATAGTCAGGTGTTTGCAGGCGCAAAATCGTGGGGGTGGAATGTTTTATTTTCATAAAAATTGGCTGCAATTTACAATCTTGTAAGTTTAAAGCGTGAATAGCCATGAACACGTTAGAATATAAAGCACTAATGTCTAATGGTGTATGCTGCTGATCTGGGAGAAGATGAGGCCGTGTCTCATCAGCTCCTGTTTGTATCCCATCGCACACACACTCTCCGCATTTACAGCATCAACCAGCTGATACATGCAGGACGTTGAGTAATACACACACAGTGGTAAAAAACGCACAATGCACACCCCCGAGCGCAGGACTGCCATCTGCGAGCCTGTGTGCGCTTTGAACAACAACACAATGATTAGCTGGTCGGTTCACAAAGATACAGTTTAGTGACAAATCATCTACAGAGCCCACAGAAGCTCACCCACAAGCCTGTAGATGCATGTGTCCATCGAGACTTGACACTGTGCAGTGAGTGATAATGCAGGGGTCTGCTGGTTTTGTACTCTCAACATAACGTGCGTGTTCTAGGCTGAAACTGCATAACGATATTATATATCTAATATTTTGTTAATTTAACACCCCATATTTCAAGTGGCACCAGGGTGCTACAAAAGAGTAGGTGTAGTGCCATCACTGCATTTTTTGAACACGTAGACATGCTGACAGTAAACACATTCAGCTACTTGTGAAAAGACACAATTGTATGAATGTTAATTAAACCAACCACTGTTCAATCTAGGAAAGTCAGAATATGAAGTACATTTAGTTGTTATCACTTAACAGGGAAGTTTACCAGGGAGGTACTCCTGGGTTCCACAGTAAGGGAGGGGCCCTGGAAGGCACACGCCCCCTCCGTCCTGTCCTTCCCTCACTGTGGCAGGATCAACATCAGTGGACTCCGGTTGCAGTCGGCTGTCATGTCTTTCGCTGCATGCTCCCTCTACTAGACAGCTCACTCAGGGGACTGCGAGAAAGAAAGTTTGATGAAAGTGAGTCTCTCACAAAGGGAGTGGAGCACAGAGTTCTTAACCTCCTATCTGTCTGACTCTTTATCAGCTTTCCCTCTGAGTGAATGCGCGAAATCCCGGCTTTCAATTGTTTAAGCCGCTTGAGGAGAATAGTGCTGATATAACCCAGGTCCACCTCCTTTCCCTTGGACAACAAACCTGTCTAACTCCCTCCCACTCTACCCACGCACACATGCTCCTTAATGCTCTGCATACGTTGTGAGTAAAACTTGAATGTCAAAACAGTCAAATTAGCTGAAGATTTAGAGTGAGCGATAAAAAAAAATTGTCAAAGTAGCTGATACGAAGCTGAACAACCATATATGTTGTCAAAGTAGAAGTTGCCTCAATCAATGGAGTCACTCCCAAGGGGTCGGGTAAATCTGCGCAGATGTTTATGGAGAGTTAGCCTTTGACAACTTTTGACCATGAAAGCCAGCTTGAGAGGGTTGATCTGATGATCTTTGAGGGACCAGAGTCTGAAAAGTTATCATTCTAGCTGTGACACAATACTGTCACGTCACCAGTAGTACTGATACAATGATGTGTTGTTTGGTTTGATAATTACTGCTAAGCCATCACCTATTAGAGAGGCAGTACAGTGAAGACAGACTATTAGCCAGTCCAGAGCACACAGGAAGTGAGCGTAAGACTAAATACCAATCACCAGGTCCAACCATGAGGCTGCCCACTCTGCCCACTCTGTGTGTATGTGAGTGTGTGATCCAGGCAGCAGATGCAGAGGCCTGGCCTGGCCTGGTCTGGCCTGGCCTGGCCCGGCCTGGCCTGGCCCGGCCTGGTTGCTGCCACCTCCCCAGCCTAATGCTGTACCCGACCTCACCACCCTCCTCTGCTCCTCTCGTTCAGGATCTGAGCTCATGCCGAAAGCCCTCTCCACCAGAATTGTAGGAGGAATCTGGTGGTTTTTCACGCTCATCATCATCTCCTCCTACACGGCAAACCTGGCGGCCTTCCTCACCGTGGAGAGGATGGAGTCGCCCATTGACTCTGCTGACGACCTGGCCAAGCAGACGAAGATAGAGTACGGGGTGGTAGAGGACGGCTCCACCATGACCTTCTTCAAGGTTAGTTACAGCTGGATATCATTACACCAACTACAGTCGTCCATGGGTAGTGTTTTACTGCTCTATATCAACCAGCAATTAACAATGTTTCTTAGGATGGGGGAGTCTTTTTATGGGACTTTAAAACTCCTCACTTCAACTCACACTGATGAAATGCTAAGAGGCTGAGTTGATGGAGAGTGATCGACCTCATGTAACCGCTGAATGAACAAAAATATATTGTAGACATTTCCTTTGAAGAAACCATTGTTGGTTCAAACGTTAAGCTGTTCACTTTTCATCTTGTGATTCAGTATTATACTTCAGTTATGTCAGATTAAAAAAACGAATGCTGAAATTCAATAGATCCTACATTTCCCATATTGCATCTTGACTCTCCTTGCCTGGTAAAAGCCTCAGTCTTTCGAACCAGTTTGTGACATGGGCTTTCTATAAAAAATTTAAAAAATATGAAAAAAATGACGAGCCCAAACCTAGATTACAAATGACTTTAATACTATTGCCTAAGTCATTTTGTCAGCAACACCTTCTAAAAACTTCTAATTTTTAGCCACAGCAGGGTGGCTCTGTGGAAATGCTGTCCAGCAAGTCAGTCGGTTCACCACTCTCTTCCAGAGTGAAATATCTATAACTCTGATGAAAGGCCATGAAATATTGGATGCTAGATAACCATAACATGTTCTTCATATATATAATATATATATATATATATATATATATATATATACATATATGTAGTCGGTACAACAGCCCAGAGATATACTTGTCATCAGCAAGTACATTTTTTTCCATTATCCAGTAAAATACTTAAACTTGTAATAGTTTATGCAAAGCAACATTTGGTACAGACATGTCTTCCAGAGGATAAATTGTAATAACATCAGAATCTTGCCAAGTAGTTTTTCACACACAAGGAATATGCTTTGGTGTATAATGGTGCATACATAAACACAGCAAGACAAATGAAAATGGAGAAATAAGAGCTAAGAGCTAATAAGAACTATTGAAAAAAAGTCTTCTAAAAAAGTATTCTAAAAAATATTATACAAAAGAATATCATACAAGAAATTGTATAAAAAAAACATAAATATATAAGAGAAGGAAAATACAGTAAGAATAAGACAAATTACAAAATATGTACAGTATATCTGAATTAAAAGTGTAAGAGATGTGCAGTTTTAAAGTGGCAGTATTTTGCAGAAATGTGCAACATTGTCAGAGAAATGTGTAAAGGTTCACAGTGCGGATGTTTTCATTCCCTGTGATTTCATCTCGTACCTTCATCAAATCAAAACGTATTTTGTCTAACGTTTTGAAGATCCAGAAACCAGCCAGTGTTCCTGGAATATATATATATATACAGTATACTGGAATAATGCTGATACACGTCTGTGTGAATGAGTTAATGCTCATTTGATTAAATACAACTTTTCTTTGGAATGTGTTCCCTGTGAGCACAATATGAACTTGAGGCTGTTCAATATACATTTTGAGACAAGGCCTCAAGATTAGGTAATAATGCAGAACTTGCCTGAGGTGATATTGTACTTAATTAGTCCACATTTGTAATTCATTTAAGTACCAAAAATCTATTGACACGCAGTGAACCGGCAGCCTTTGGGACAACTGGAGAGTGTTGGGGCCAGAGGCTGTTTGCCACCTTGTCCAGCCTTGCCTTTAAGAACCATGTACAGCTCTGTTAAAATACTTATTTTGTACTTTGACTAGTTTCTTACAAACAAATAAGTATGCCACTTATCCTGTTCAGTGTCATGAGGAACTGGAAACTATGTCTGGATCTGGACACAGATGGATAACACATTCACACCTAAGGACAATCTCGACTTCAACTAACCTGCCTGTCTCTGGACTCCAAACTCCATGCAGAGTACTTCTTGCTACAGCGACAGCAGTAACTACTGAGCCACTGCGTCACCATGATCAAATACTGCTGTACGTCTTTGCCAGTGAAATAGCCTGGAACCATGTCCTACCCCTGCCAAGACTCTAATTGGTAATCCCCTCAGTGTAGGATCATATAGAATATCTGCTGCGTGTCAAGGAAGTCGTGTTAGTCCAGCTACGTTTAAAAACTTCCCTGCATTAGATCCCGTTGCTCCGAGTTTGAGTTCTCGCCGTGGTTTTGATTTCGTTTTATTTCTCTCTCGCGATCTACCGATGTCACTCGGGAAAGCGTTGAGATTTGGGATTTTTCCACACCTCACTTTTCATCCAACTGTCCAATAGACACACATGCATCCGCAGGTACTATTCACACCAAAGGACCCGGCTGTGATTAATATGTTTGTGTGTTTGTCATCTGAACCGAAACATACTCACATCGATTCATGAGAAAATTGCTGTGCCGATAGTCTTTTTTTTTTTTGGTTATCATTTCACCACACAGATGAATGAAAACAACAGTTGGTGTAAGAAGCAGCATATGTGCTTGTTAATCATCCTAACTATGCTGAGGTCCCTCTGCAGCCATAATTTAAGGCCCCAGGTCAGACACTGTTAGTCCAAATAAATTTTGCATTATGGGCTAGGTTGGTATACGTATTATTATTATTATTATTATTATTATTATACCTGTGCTGATTGCAGTTTTTCTTTGTTAGTGTCAGTTTTAAGATTATGTTTAAGTTTGCAAAATAGCAAGCGTATGCTCCAAACTTCTCATGCCTTCAACTAAATGACATAACGGTGTCCAAAAACAAAATGCTGTAACTAAATAACTCCTCACCAACGATGGCGAAAAACAAAACAAACCGTCCGACACAGAATATCACACGGTCGCAAGTTTAATGGTGCTGAAGAGAGAGGAAATAAAATTGACAAAATGTTTTTTGGCAGACTGGTTACTATTCCATATCTTTCCAGCTCAGGTGGTTGATATTCATCCACTTCACACCTAAACTAAAATGCTTCGAGGCCAAAGACCTTGGATCAAAAAGCTTTGGGTGTAAAATCTCACTTTAGAGCATACCTCTGTGAGCATGTTGTGAGCAGAAGACTCGCAGGTTAAATCTGCACTTACACTACTCACGGTTGTGAAGAGTGAAGAGAACTCTGTGAAGATAACCAAAAATCATTTAAGGTTTTATTTCACATAAATTTAAATAAATATATTTTTTACATTTGCATCTTCCTCTGTTGGTATCTAGCCATGTAGATTTGGTTTAACTTACATACATATATAAAATATAGTTTACTGATTTCTGCAGAGAATAGCACTGCATTATGCTTCACAATATCATTAAACTTGTTTCTCTAGGGAACTTGTCTCTGCTTTTGGTCATGTTTCCTCTCTCCTTTCCCCTGTAGCTGTCCCTCAGAACTGCAGGCTGCTACTGCTGCTGCTGTTGTCTTTCCTCTGCCTACCTTTAGTTGAGATGGTCCTCAAGATTCGTGCACACACCGAACACAATTTCTTTTTCAAGTGGTTCTAATCTGGAAGATATTTTATAATTACTTTGTTGTCGGTGGGTGGCTGCACAAGTAACCCCAGCGCCGAGATATTGACCTTCTTACCTACAGTTTCACACTGCTGCGTTCATTTTCAACTGCGAAGAAACACCTTTGTCATAGATGTACGATTATGCTGTCTGGTTACTAAAAAGTGAATCCGCACCTTCCAGCCAATCAGAACATAGATCATTAAATGATAAAGAATTATCTATATTCAAGAGGGTGTGCAGTATAAATACTTAATGCATACTGAGTAAAGCATAGTAACCAAGCAAATAATAAAAAGCTGTGCAGTACTACATGTATGCTAGTACCTTTATGCAGTGTGTTATTCTTAACTTCAGGGATCATAGTGGACTATCACTTTAAATGTAACACGAATATGTTTTCACGCATGAATGCATGAAGATGCCGCTTCGTTAGAGCCCCACTGTGTCTGAACGTAATGCACATGCACTAGTCAATAAGGAACAACTTCTATGTTTGTCATAACACAAACGAAAATACAATGTATTACAAAGCTAAATACCTATCATACTCACTCAACAGCCGCTTTTATCATGACATGATCGCCTCTTCCTGTAGCACGCAGACCTTCTTATGATTTGCGTATTAATCCATCCAGTTGGATGCAGAAGGCGTTTGTCCTCTCTGAGAAAAAAAGTACATCCTGTCTGAGGTATTTAGAACGTGCTGCTGTGATGATGGATGGATGAAGTATTTTGATTATCATCGGTCTTAGTTGATCAAGTGCAGCACTCACACAAGATGATGTGTCACAACCACTATTCAAACCCGGTAAAAAAAAAAAGACAAAATACCTAATGTTTCGGTAATTATTGACTTCTGCTGTAAAATACAAGTGTAATGGTGGATAATTATGTAAATGTCTGCACGGGATAGTCTCTGAAGCATTGAGGCGTGACACTTGTCTCCCGAACAGGGATGTTCCCCATGGACTGCCGCTACAATAACACTGAATAATTTAATAAGCAAACATACACCACTGCTGTGTCTTGCTTGTTAGCTAATACAATTTAAATCCTATGAAAGGGATTGCTGTTTTTTTCACCTTGTGTGTATTAAGTGGAGACGGCTTGCGGAGTCCGCGGCGGAGACGGTAGCCCTTTACAGCGCCGTGGCACCAAGCTCCATGTCCCAGGGCTATATAAGCCTGGACTGTTTTGCATTAGCCATGAGACAAATGGGAGGGAACTCTTCCAGCACAGTGATTAAATCACGCACATGAGGCTTACTGGGATGATGTGCTTGATACCTGAGAGAGCAGAGAGGCAGGTATGGTAGATGGGGGAGGGAATGAAACATTTCTAATTTGCTGTGTGATGTTTATGATCACATGAATACATTCACAAGAAAAAAGCAGCTTACTGCATATATAATAATGAAGTGCACATTTCTATGATTTCACACCAGAGTCAATCTCTTTTCATAGCAATTAACTGAGGTGGGACTCTTTTGGGTTAAGTGTTTTTCTCCACTCCACATTTCAAAGTTAGTAACAGACACTGGTATTGTTTTCAGCTTAGGAGTCCAGGTGTTTGTATTTCTGTTTGTCTGTCTGGATGTGGGCACATTTTGCCACCTCGATAACTTCGCAACAGTGCAAGGTGTGTAGTCGAGATCAACATCAAGGCTGAGTTTAAGGGCTGGTGTGACCCCATCCTCAATGTCACTCAACATAGAAACACAGGAGTGTCCTGGATAATGTAAAAATATAGGCTGATGTTAAAGCCATCAATGTAAATATTTCAACTTTGATTCATAGCAATGATGATGTCAGTTGGTATGGATGATGGCTCTAAACATTACAATACCCTTTAGCCGAGCTGCCATTGCTCTGGAGGAAAAGCCAGTCAGAACAGAGCTTTAGCAAATTCAGAATAGTTTATCATTTCAAACGCAACAGAGCTGCTGAATTCACCCAAATCTGAACATGAAATGATTTAACCGTTTGATCCTGACTGACCCAATTTGTAAATTCTATCCCTATTGTTGTATTACTGATATCCATGGAGGATAAAAGTCCATACATAAAAAAATAGGCACCATACAAATCGTATTACTTCCTCATAATGATCCCAAACTTCTCCTGTATTATTACAGCTTGTCGTGATTGGATTGTTGTCAGTAACACCATGCAATCATATTGAGTGTGATTAAAAACCCCAGGTCTCAGGTGTCGCCCAGAGCTGACATGAACTTAAATCCTAATTATTCCACATGGGAAAAACAAAACCAACAGAGCTTTTTTGACTGTAAGCTACTTAGGCTCAGAGTTTAAAACATGGACGTACAGGCAACACTCAACCATTTCAATTGTCAGCTGTGTTATAATTGAGAACAACAATTACATGAATCATTTTGCAACAGCCATGTGTGTTTTGGAAGACACTAACAAATCAAATGATGGTCAATGAAAGGGACACCCGATCAGAAAATGTTTATATGGAATCTTTCAGATGGCAGGGATAAATTACCTATTTAATTGTATTGATTGGAGGACTTATTGGTGCGAGAGAAGTCGGTGTGATATCCTGTAGATGTAAAGAAAGATTGCTCGGTGTGGGGACAAACACCTTTAATGAATCTGTTTTCTCTGGTTTTGAAAAACCTAGAATAAAGAGTAATGTGACTCATTTAGAAAAGACATCATGACTGTCAGTATTTAACCACTATATAGATATTTCATATAGTCACCTCCAATGAAGTGTTCTTTGTCTCAGTTGGTCTTAATGCTCTTTATTAATACATTTCTCTAAAACATTATTTAGAAATGTGCATTGAATGACTACGAGTGCAGAATTGGTGTTTGTTTTTTTAATAACCCCTTTGTGTTTATTGTTAACAGTGTATCATAAACAATGCATGTAAAATATGGCGTGAGAGAATGTTTTATAAAAAGCAAAGTTGTTTATGCTGACAGAAACCGCACGCATTTCCCTCCGCTCTCTGGATTCTTTTGGTTAGGGCCCTTTGAAAAAATATGCAAAACACTTTGGCAAGCAGCAAGCTCCGAGTCTTGACAAGGACCAACAGATTGTGTGTTGTTGATGGCAATTCAGATCCCCCCACACACACACACACACACACACACTACGTGCACAAAAACTAAACCACATTGTGTGTATTTGCTCAGTGTTAGTAAAATAAAATGAGCTCAGAAACACATCAAGACGCAGTCACATCTACTGTACAGTGTATACACACACAGTCAGACACGCACGCTGCTGAACAGTTCACTTCTTCTAATTTGTACTCCAAAGAAAACTGGAGATGTGAAACACGTCACTTTAAGCAGAATAATATTCAATCACCTAAACCAGGTAAATAGCAAAATGCCATGTGTATGAGTAAACATCCCCAGTGCGAACACAACTTTAATTATGTCTTCACAACTTGCCAAGAAACTCTATATGCATTACAAATAAAACAAATACTAATCTAAAAAACACATAAAACTAAAGAAAATCCCCCCTCCACTTGGTACAACGCATGTTGTCACTGATGACATCAGAGATAGCATAAAAGCAAGTGCTAGGTTTCCCTGTTTGAGTCCCGGACAGCATGGTGAGTATGGATTAATGTTTAACTCAACCAACAATAACTGAACTTAAAACTGTGTGTTTGTCCTGATTTATTGAGACAATGTTGATGTAGCAAAACAAAATCTAAAACACAAACAAACCTGGAATAGTAGGCGTTGCCAGATAGAGATATTAGAAAATACTGGCTGAATAAACCAAGGGTGTGGTCTCACCCGCTTTGAGGTAAACCCCCTCTCTGATGGCGGGATTGATCTGGGGTGCACAGGTACGGGGTTGGCTCTTTTCTTCGCAAAATTCCTTACTTCCCCTATTTGTGTAGAACCAAGTTTTTGAGGATGGGACTGTCTGAAAGCGTGCACTATGTCCTTATCCCTATATGGCTCATTGCATCAGGAGTACAAAAGTATGCAAATGACTCAGAACTCTTGGAGAGAGGTCAGGAAGGAAGCTAGTGCCGGCAGGGGGAGGCTCTGACAGCAGTCGAACTGGTGCTTTTCAAGAATACTAAACCCTTCAAACCGTGTTTTATCATGAAACACATCCCCTATATTGTTACTCCTGCAGCCCTCTTGCTGTCAACGCCTCGATTATGAAGCTGGCCCTTATCGAGAACTCACAGAACCGTAGTTGACTGCAGAGGATGTGAGGTGGAAGGCAACATGCAAAGCGTATTTGAGTATTTAAAAAAAGCGCTATATGAATTAAATGTATTAGTATTATTATTAATAATAATAATAAATTAGGACCAGCGTTAACATGATAGCAAACTAAATGCACAATCACTGTATTAATACCATTTTAGTGGTAATTTACTAGTGGTAAACAACATTCGTCATTTATCAATTCCAAAATTGAGCAATGAGTTTTGGGATCAAGCTATTATTGATGACCTGGAGTAAACCTAAACATTCCTTTGGCCTATCTGTGTCGGGTGCATAGTGCAGGAAGAAAACTATGATGTGCACAATGAAAGCTGAAGTGTGCATGTTAGACGGAGGGCCGAACAGTCTGCAGCCAGCTTCACAGGGTCTTCCATACAGGATGTTACGAATATCAATTCAAGTTGCAAACCCTTGTATGTCTGTTGAAAGCCACTTAAACACCTCAGTTATTCTTTAAAGAACTCATGCAGGCTCTTCTTGGTGAATATCATAAAGTAAATATAGTCTTGAATCTCTAACGACATTATCATGTCGAATGAGTCTGCCCTCTTTAAGTCTGCTATGTGATTTTACGGAACTGGGATGATTACTGTGCACTTTTGTTTACTGCTCCCCAAGGTCCCGGAGCCCAGCTTTGGTTTGATTTGTTATTGTGTTGATTCTGCACTGTTGGCCAGAAATTGAGCTCCTTTGCTACTGTAAGCTGTTACGTGATGTTTGCCGACTTGCTGACCCAAACCCACTCCCCTCCTTTACTAGCACAGCTCAGAGAAGTGAAGCAAATAGAAGAATTAATGTCTTGTTTTTTCGAAGCTGCATTTTATGTGGAAGGGTGGTATAGAGGTCTGAAAAGGGCCTGCGGAGGATTTCTCCGAATCGGGAGATGACCTGAGGTCAGGAATGTCAATGCATGTTTTCTTCGTGATAGAGAAACTGAATGCTGTGTCAAAACGTTGCTGTGAATGTTTATTGGAATGTCTTCAATGCTTCATAGCTAGGACATGAAGACATTTATATAGGGTGGACACAATACTAGAGAACCACGACAAAGTCCTTCTGTCAGAGTGAAAAAAAAGCTAAACAGCTAAATAGCTTTATATATTAACACTGACAATTACACATTGTGGATTTTCAAAGCAACCTATACAAGCCAACACAACAATAAAAAGACAAAATAATCAACAATCAAGAGCCCTTTTTACAAAAACTGCAACAAAAAAACGGTTAAATCTGTGACATAGGATAATCCAGGGTAAAACGTGAAGCGCTATGGCAAACTTCAGGAACAGTGAGGCAAGAAAAAGGATCCAACAGGTCCTCCAACCTGATCACGTGATCACATGAAGTTTATTAAATGAATTTTATCTACAATAAATACCAATGGAAGTTTCAATTAGCTGAAATATCCACAGTGTAAAACAAAGTTCAGAAAGTCAGGACCAAGCATAAAAACATAATCCAAAGTGGTAACGTTATGGTTTGAAGGAATTATACCATACTTCCTATCCATCCATCCATCTTCAACCGCTTATCCGGGGTCGGGTCGCGG
>CALSBV010012086.1:231295-249966 GCA_943590825.1 Bovichtus diacanthus | reverse complement strand
ATGGATGGATGGATGGATGATAGACGATGGATGAGTGGATGGATGGACGGATGGATGGATGGATGGATGGATGGACGATCGATGGATGGATGAGTAACGACTCATCCATACGACTTTTAAAACCAGGTTCATGTCCTGTGACCCACCTGCTGTTAGGACTAGACTGCTGAAAGACTTGGTTAAGGTGAGGGAAATACGGTGGTTTAGGTTGAATCTTGTAAAAGTAAACTTTGTCACGTATTATGCGACAGGTCTACGTTGACTTTTTTGTAGTTGATCTGGGGAGGGCTTAGTTGCCAGCTGGCTCGCTCTCCAGACTAACATGTCCCGACTAATATTAAATAAATTGCCATGAAAATGTGTAATGTCATCATTCATGGTCCCGCGTGAATGAATCCGCAAACAATGGCGATGCCCTGAATTTTCGTCTTGTGCCCTGATGATGTTGATATTTTTTGGGTTGGAGTGAACTTCCTTGACAACTGTTGTGGCAGATTGACAGATTTAGTATGAAATACCCATCCATGGCATTCTTTCTACGCCACGACAAATAAGTTATGCAGGAACAAGCCAAAGGGTCTCGCTAATGGAGTCTCTCTCTGTTTCTCTCTTCATCCCCTCCTGAAGCTGTCCAGGGTTCTGGTTCTGTATTTATGACACATGTATCGTCTCCAAAACACTGATCTGTCCATGAAATTGGTATCTCCCCCTCACCGCCATGTGAAAGAAGCCATGGAAACATTATTAAAGGAATACTTCAACCCAGAATGATCATGTGTGTATCTATTATTGCTACCTTGAATTCTTGAAGAAAACTTTGTTTTGCTCGCATGCCTCCCTGTTGAACAAAGAATCCAAAAAATGAAGAAAATTGTCAATGAATTGATAAAAATGTGTGCCGCGTTTAACTACAGGAAAACAAGTGTTTTAAATTGTAAGGTTGTGCTGAAAATGCATGTGTTTGGGAAGTAGTGAGCATGCGACTGGAAAAATGAGACTTGGATTACACTGCATGAGTTGTGTGAAAGTCTATAAACAGATATGTTGATATAGTTTTGCTGTTCTTAAAGGCAGCCTACATTTATCAAATTTTTTTTCAAACTTTTAGCAGACTTTGATCATATTCTGTTATTAAAGTAGTCATATTTAGTACATTAAATATGTTACCTTCACAAACCCATACTGAATCTACAAAATTTGCATTGAAAGATTATATCCTTCATATACTGGAGGATCAGACGCCATATCTTGAATGTGTCTTAGTAATTACATGTCACAAACCAGTTACACATTGTACATTTTCACTCAAGCAGTAATCGAGAGTATTACTCACTCACTCATGTTGATCTGACGAGGGCTGATCGTGGTTTTGGCTGGCTCTGTTCTCCCCATCAGCTCTCATGACTCACTGCTGCCCAACATAGAGCTGGGAGCCTTCCAGCCATCAGTGATTGTGATCTGCAGAAAATATGCATGACTAAAATCTACAGATTGTAAAGCATTGCTTACCTACAGCCACTTTAATTTGATGAAAAGAAGAGGACATCATTGTTCAACAGAGGCAGGCACATGGAACCTTTATCAGGCAGGAAAGCATTTTCTTCAACCTCCTACTTTTGTTTTGTTATTGCTAGAATATTCGGATTAAATTTGATTAAACAAAAAGGATGTCGATGGATGGATTATTTTCGGACTTGTTTACTATTTCGATTTGACAGCTGCTCATCGTGTGTACAGAAGTTGCATTTTCCGACATTTCCTGTATGGTTTAAGTGCAATCAGCTCTGGATCCCTGAGTGGAGGCTGTGGGAAGCCCTCCGTGGCTCTCTGCCTGACTTGGAGTGTAGGTGGTTATCTGAGTCTCCCTGTATTCACAGCCACTGTTCGCGCCTTATCAGCAGTCTAAAGCTTGCATGCTCAATCGGCTGATTTGTCAAGGGTGACTCCGAAAGATTCTGATAGGCACTCCACAAATCACCCAGTTGATCTAAAATATCGACCAGCCACAAAAAGTCATTACACACAATAATGGCGGGCAGGACCTTGAAGATGTGACTTAATTAGGTTTCAAATGGCTTCAAAAATGGCTTCAAATCTGCTCCCCCTGGAGAGTAATGTGCTCTTGGATTTTTCTCCATGATTACAGGTGTAGAAAGTGAAGCACACTGCTGCTTGACAACGCTGCTGCTGATCCTAACTATAGGTGATAGCTGCAGCACAGACAGCGGTGATGTAAGGTCATACAAAAATCACACTACTGCTGCTATTTAACATGCTCGTCTGCTCCAGCCTATATCCTCCTCGCACGCTATAATGGTTGAGGCAGACAGAGTATAGCGCTGCCGTAGCTGCAAAAAAAATAAGTTGTGCAGAAGCATATGACGTGTTTTCCTAATGACATTTGGAAAATAATTGAATGCAAATGGTTCCGCAGACCTTGGTAGAGCTGCATACATTGTCAGTGTTGAAAAGAAATTAGCGATTTTTGAGTGCCTCTGCCTGTCACTCAAAAACATTATGACTGCTGAGAAAATAAATAATTTGTGGGTAACCTCCAACCTAGAACTTTGCATTCATCAAAACACAGTATAGCTTTTACAATGAATACATGTGACAAAATGTTTTGTGTTTAAGTAGTTAGGATTTCTTTTCTCTCTTTTGTTTTTGCTCACAAGGCCATTGTCTCCTCACAGAAAACCAAGATCTCCACGTATGATAAGATGTGGGAGTTCATGAGCAGTCGGAGGCACTCCGTGATGGTGAAGAACATCGAGGAAGGCATTCACCGCGTGCTCACCTCGGACTACGCATTCCTCATGGAGTCCACCACCATTGAGTTTGTCACCCAGCGCAACTGCAACCTCACCCAAATCGGAGGCCTCATTGACTCCAAGGCCTACGGGGTTGGCACCCCGATGGGTACGTATGCTACAATTATAACACACCATGTTTTGCTGAGGCATAATCTCTTGCCTGCTACTCAAAGTTGTTGCGTTGCAATAAGATGCGCCGTTGCAGGCAATGGAATGCAACATTGCACTCAACACATTTAATGAACTGACTATATGAAACTTTATCCAGCATTTCCAAATAATACTGGATAAATGTGTCCAGTATTTTCAAATAATTTCCAAGATGTTTACTTGAAATCACTGTGTAATTTGGTTCTAATTAAAGGCGAAATAGGTCAAGTTCAATTAAAATCCACAAAAATATCTACTGGATTATTTATTTCTTAGTGGAACTTTATTTTCACATATATTTTCACATTGTTGCATGTTCAGCTGGCCTGCTTTGCCGTGACTAAAAGACTGTCCGGGTAACTCCAGAAAATTCCCTGAAAATACAGCATTTTAAACACAGTCTCTATTTCCCCTATAACCACTATCACATTACACAGTCTGGAACCTTCTTAGAAATTGTCAGGAAACTATTTCAAAAAAATTGCTGACCCATAAAATAAGGCATTATAGTAAAAGTTTGTAGAATGTAGATAATGTTTTGGATTCCGTTAATGAAGCCTATAGAAGCAGGTAGGACTCTGACATTGCAGTGAAAGGTAAAGGTGTGGAGGCCAGAGGTTGATGGTTTAAATGTCTTTAGTTGGATTTAGTTTTTACCAATCATCAAAAGAAGTTTGGGAGTTATGATTTCACTTCCAGTGTTTTCTTAGTTAACCCTCAACACCTGTGCACTCTGCAATAATGTAATAATGTGGTAGTAGATCAAAAGGCGGAACAAAAATATGATCCAATCTTGATGTTTTTTTATGACTGTAGGTCATGTAATTTGTAAAATGTTCAAAACTATTGCAAATGTAAAGCTGTGTGAACTGTGTTCTGGTGTGTTCACGCTGCAGTACATCCCTGAGGGTAACCCATGTGGAGGAACACTTAGCAGGGAAAGAAATCCTGTGGCAGAAGAACAGTGTTACATAAATAGAGGGATGAAGAGGAAGGGTGGCACATTACACTTTGTGTGTTTGGAGGTGCAACGTTTCATTACAGGGCTCAGCAGTAGATTGTCATAATCCAGTAATAAATGCAGTGAGAAGAAAAAACTATGATTAAGTACTCGCAGAATTATAACTGGCAGACAGCTTCACATGATGACCTCATGCGAAAGGCTGCTAGTAATCATATTCATTCACAGGGAGGATGTCGTAAAATTGTTCTCACAGTGTGTATGCCTCCTGCAAACAGGGCTTGTGAGCAACATGCTGTCTCAATGAATGCCAGTCTAATAAACCTAAAGCTTTGAAAACACTGGCTACTTGGAAGGTGTGTCATGAAGGATGTTTCTAGTATATTTTATACCTACCTGGGAAACTTTAAATACATACTATAGGAAATAGAAGCTGACACTAAAGTCGGAATCGTGTTACCAAGTATTCTATTCTTCTGATGCAGTCTGTATCACCTGCAATGGATTCAATCCCATGAAAAGACCAAAAGCAACAATATGCAATATGTTAGTGGATACTCATAATACCTTCTGGCTTCTCTGTCTCTGTCTGCGGCTCTGAAAATAGTTCTTACTGGGGGACTATTTTCAGCAGCGGATGTGTCCACATTTTGGTGCTCTCGTGAGTATTTCCAACAGCAGGACAGTGTGATGGTAATGGGTAATGAACATATCACCCAGTGTAACAGTGTGGCTCATTCTATTTTTAATGGTTTTTGGACTACAATGGAGCTCTATGGCACAGATGGAAAAGTGGCAATCATCACACATGTACGCAGCACAGCACCCACAGTGAAATTTAAACTCTGTATTTAACTAGTATTAGGACCAGTGGGCAGCTATACGGAGCCCGGGGCGGACGGACGTCAAGGCCACCTTGGCTGTGCCCAGGAGGCAAACAGACACTTCTCCAGGTACTAGTCCACACTCAGTACGTGGCCCGCTCGGAGACTTGAACCAGCGCCCCTCCAGGTTCTCAAGCCAAGTCCCCACGGACTGAGCTGCTGCCGCCGAATAAATAAGATCTATCAGGCTTTGGATACAGTACGTGTTTGTAGAAACGGTGCATTGTTGGTTGAATGAATAAAGTAATAAAGTTATTAAACAGGTAATAAAATAGAAATAGAATATCACTATACCAGCCTTTTAAAAATGGTGTGGTGTGTAGGTGTGGTGGATCATCTTACAGTCAAGGTTTCATTGAAGACCTTTGGGGATCCGTGACTGTCTGCTGTTTATGCAACTTTACCCTTAATATCCACTTCTAGCCCCTTTCACTTTAAGTAGCTTTAAGGTTGTCAAAATCCTTGTATGACCCAACATCTGACAGCATTACACATCGAGCATCAGCTCTTCATTGAAGCAACAGTGTCCTTACAATAAGTGAAATGTTCAAACCAAAGACTCCGTGTGTTTTTTTTTTTATGGCTGCAACATTCCATCAAATGGAAATACTCTGCATGCCTCCAAAATGCAGCCCGACAGACTTGACACTCTGAAGTCACTTGTAGAATAAAACAGAGAAAGTTGTGAAATACCCAGACATTTTGTTAGGAAAACGGTCACATTTATGCTGTGGAAATGATCCAAGAACCAAATATCATCATCATTCATCATCATCATCATCATCATCATCATCATCATCATCATCATCATCTGCCTTCAGAAATCTCTACGTGGAGGATAGATGATACCCAATGGCTGAATCCTCGTGACAAATCAGGGAAATGTCCTCTGGGACTGTAAGTGTTGCCAAGGTGGTTTGCTTCTGTTTGTGTATGCTCTGCTGGTCAGCCACAGAAGGTCATTTGAGTGACTGTTTTGCTGTGTGTGAAAACAGTGGAGGTAGGCTATGTTTGCTTTGGGTGATTGCATTCCTTGACTGATGTGCTCCTTTTGAAGGTTTGCTACAGTATGTGTGTGTGTGTGTGTGTTTGTGTGTGTGTGTGTGTGTGTGTGTGTGTGTGTGTGTGTGTGTGTGTGCATGCGTTTGCCTGTTTGCCTTTAGGGTGTCTGCATGCATGCCTGGATGACTATATACATCTATTCATATCATACACGCGCGCGCCTGTGTGTATGTCACTGAAGGAAAAGGAAGCTTAAGAGGGTGAGCGGAATGAAGTGAAAGCGAGTGCACCACACAGATTGTCCATAGTGAAGAACGGAGCGAGGTTAGCATCATTACTCCCTGGTGGCCCATTCACATGCAGTCAGAACAAGGTATTTCAATTGCTAATCCTACCCTTTTAGTACCCTTTACCATGTACAGCCTGTATTCCCATGTAGCCGGGCCATTTAGCATATATCTCATTGACTTGAACAGAGAGTAGGTGTCGGCCTGCATTAGTACTTGGTTCCCTGATAGAGCCGCAGCACTCGGCCTCATGGCAGCTCCCTCAGCTCTGTAATGGACGGACTGAGTTCACCTCACAGCTGTTAGTCATAGCTCATTCTAATGGTGTGTTTACTACGTGAAACCTCCACTGGCAACTTCTGTCGATTCTCACGACAACATGTGAGCATGCGAAAGGGGCCATTGTAGAACAAAGACGGATCCTGTGCATGTCAGGAGAAGTCCATTAGTATTTTTTTTAGTAGTTCTTGTCTCTTTTTTGGTTTTACTGAAGAGAATTATACAGGTTTATGGATTACCTTTTTTTTTTAGATTGACAAAACATGCCTTGTGTTATCATTTGCAATATTGTTACGTGTCGCCGTTGCAGAGAGTTTTGCCAGGAGAGACAATTTAAGTAAAGACACTTTATGTGCCGGTGGCTGTTGCTCTGCAGGTAGAAAGGGTTGTCCATTAGTTGCAGGGTTCCTACTGTCCACATGTTGCAGGGTCCTTGAGCAAGACACTGAAACCCAACTGCTCCCAATGACTGGACCAGTGCCTTCTATGGCAGCTTGCAACAAATGCTGTGTGAGTGAGAGTGTTTAAGAGTCAATGAGAGGCAAATTGTTTGGATAAAAGCTCTATAGAAATGCAATGATAATGTCATTACACAAAATAAAAAATTCCAATTCTGAGACATTTGCTGTGGCTGCACCATACCATCAATTGGAAATGTTCCAGATGTCCTGTTTATCTTTATATACAGATTTTCCCAAAATCCAGCCCTTTATTTAAAGATATCTTTGGTAACTTTGGGAATGAAGTTGTGAGTTTAAACAATGTTTGGCTGCACAGCATACGTTTGTTAGCCTCAAGCTACATAACACATAAAGCTATGAAATATTGTACCATGAACAAGAAGTCAGTGAACTCCTTTCAAAGTGCATGGGAAATTTGGAAAAAGTCCAATTCTAAGGAGCAGCAGTATTGTATATATCTATGTGTTTATTCACTCATCAATGTCCGCACCATGTCTTTATATCGATATCTGCAAATACATATTATACAAACATATAAATAAAAACAGGAAAACAGGGTCTATTTTGTTATGTTGTGGTAACGTGGTATCAAGCCATCTCTAATGATAACTAAACAAAAACAAAACAGTTAAGATAAAAATCTATTCTCTTTTCATCATGACAAATGCAATGTCTCACATCTGCCCTAGCGACAGTAGCGTGGCTGCCTGCTGGGATCGAGGCCGGTTTCACAATGTGAAGCTAAGATTAGTTTTCTTCCTTGTCTCGCTTCCGTTTTTTTTTACCGTACCAGATGTCCTGTAGTGGAGAGAAGCCCCGAAGCTGGGTGTGTTTAAAATGTTTTCCTACCAACCTTAGTTGATCATTTGCCACAGTTATGTGTTTTTGACACATAAACGCAGTCACTTCTGTACCACCGTCACAGGTTTTATTTGCCCATTGTGTCTCCTCCTCTGCCATGTCTGTAGTCTCAGGAGGCTCTGCATTATGCATCATCCTTCTTCTCTCTTTGTCTCTCTCCCTGATGAGTATCAATCTTCATTTAGCGTCATTAGGCTGCATTAATCAAACAGTGTAAGGGGGAAGTGTCTGCGCTGCTTGTCAGCAGGCTGCTGTCCTTCCAGTCGTCTCTGCTGCTGCCCGCCGGGCTGTTTGGCTTCGCCTCATGAACAGGAAGGGTCGTGAATGCTTTTCTGGGAGATAGAAGATCTCCAACGCTGTGACCTGCGGCGACTTCCCCCACCTTAAACCCCCAACCCTCAACGCCCCCACCACTTTCACCTCACCTCTGGGATGTGTGCGATAGAGAAAAGACAGGATATTAGACAGAGAGCTCACACAGAATGAAGACGCAGCAGGGACATCAATTTCTCTGCAGTGCCCTGCATTTACCACCGTTTCCCAACGTATACAGTTTATCACCTCCTATATGGGGGGACAGGAGGTCATCTGTGGAGGAGTTGAAGAACTATTCAAGAACTTATATAGGTTTTAATTGTAAATACTTCACACAAAATAGGAAAAGCTGAAAAAACATGTAGAGACTTTAGCTTTTAGACCGTGAGTAATCACTGGTTTGGCATTGATCACACTGGGAGGTTTAAGAATATTCCTCCAAATGAAGATGAGACATGATGGCGGACTGCACCTTTATGAGTCACTGAAATCACATGTGACAGCAGACCAGAAAGACATTTTTTTAATTATGCCAGGAAAAGCAAGCATATGAAAAGTGGCCTCCCTGATTACACTTCTGTTAAGCTTCCCCTCTGATAGGATTTCACGTGTCGATTTGGGTTTTAAATAGATTCCTGGGGATTTTCGAGTCATCTTGTTTTTTTTTTCACCACTTAGTTACGCAATTTAGTTATGGAAGATGACATACCTTTACACACAGTGCTTTACGCGTAATAAAAAAAAGGGGCCAGTATTCTAAACCAGCATCCTGCATATCATGCACATGTGGCATCATGTGAGATCACAAAGCATCTACAAGAATGATTCTTTTGAATGTGCCATATTTTTATTTATGTTTATTTATAATGCAGTAGTGGAAAACAATGTGAGCCATTGTTATTGTATGTATTATTACATTGAATCCAATAGATGAATACTTAGAATGTAGAATAACGTAATTAAAAGATGATCAAGAAATTGGAGACTCCAATGATTGTTTGAGAAAGAAGGAAACTAGCCCACTCGGCCTGACACCACATCATGTGCATCTGCATTT
Source organism: Bovichtus diacanthus (assembly GCA_943590825.1). Lineage (NCBI taxonomy): Eukaryota > Metazoa > Chordata > Actinopteri > Perciformes > Bovichtidae > Bovichtus > Bovichtus diacanthus. The sequence goes on along the minus strand of CALSBV010012086.1, from coordinate 240,896 downwards.
ATTAAAAGGTGTCCACTTCTTAGTATCACCGTAATGGCACTAAGTCGGACTGAAATCCAACGTGTCACGAGTACTGCTCCAATGCAAGAACTGGTAGACCAAACTGCATCTGTTAGACTGCTCTAAAGAAAGTATGAAGTTCAAAATCAAAATCAGCTGCCTAATATATTCATAACAAATCATCTATAATGCTTTCCAGTTTAGCCAAATCCCCAGAATATAATCATTTGAAATACTTACACTTATTTATTTGCCATTTCTTTGTGTGTGCTCCTTGTCTTAACATGTGAAACAAATCGTTCGATGTATTACAAAGGGAGCTGCACTTGGTGGGCTAAAAATACACATCTTCAGAGTGTAAGACATCGCAGCACATTTGAATTTCTAGCTTCTTTTTGTTTTTTCTTCATTGAGAGACAATACATCGGGGATCGGTGCGCTATTACTCTGCTTTGATCTGGCAGATTACATCTATGTGTTTTTTTTTTCCTTCTTCTGGTTTCAGCGTGGCCTGTCACTCCGCTCCACACTCTTCCCTGAATTGGAGGATTAAGTGCCTGTTTTATGGGTACACATGCAGCTTGCAAATGAACATATTCTGTTTAGCATGGACGAGGATAACGACACATTTCTCTATCTATCATCCCGCCAGACTCGGGAGAGATTTCCTCACTAGATGTTCAGTCCCGGGGAGATTTGATGGATGTCACTTAAAGTAATGTGTGCGGCATCGTATTTACACATTAGCCAAGTGTCCTAACTCAGTTTATTTTCTCTATTTGATGACCAATCGCCGTGAACGTCGACATTTTCACATAAAGACATAATTAGTGAAGTCAGATTCTGAGCAAAACCAATATTTTATTCAAACACCAAAATTCGTGTTTGAGCTTGTCAAAACTGTGATTTTTCTCTCCTAAAGCATCGCACTGTGATCCGCCTAAAATGCCTTACATGAAGAAAAGTGAAGTAAAAAATTAATGTCTATTTAGTTTATATAATACATCAAGGTGGACATGAAAAAGGAATCAAACCTTAAATAGGATACATTTTGAGAGCTGACGCAAAGTCGTTTATTTGTGTTTCTTTCTTTAGTCACACAGAGGCCCTGCTTTCATATATTGGGAATCATTATGACAGTAATAACAAACATCAGACGTTCTCAAACATATGTCAAATACATATCAATTCAAATATAGAAAACATATAAATGTAATTCTTTGACAACATAGAACATTTGATTTGAACACTGTGGCCTTTTAAACTACCTCAATAAAAAGAGATTGAATAAGAATTTGAAAATGACATTGGCTTAAGGCAGTACGCCCTATTTCATGAAAATAGTTGGTTTCTGATTTTACAACTATAATATCGTATAACTATATTCTGGGAGGAGATTTGAAGGAATTGTTCAACATTTTAAGAACAACATGTACTCGCTTGTGTGCCGAGAGTATAGAAGACTGATACCAGTCTCATGGCTGTACGGCAAACATGAAGTTACAGCCAGTAGCTAGTTACCTTAGCTTAGCATAAGCACGAGAAACAGGAGGAAACTCTGACCAAAGGTAAAAAGATATATATATATTAAATCAGCCTAACTGCACATCTGAAGGTCACTTTTATACTGTTATAACTCTTTTGTTTAATCCGAAAAAATGCCAAGAGTGGAACTCGTAAGCTTACGGGGTGTTATGTGCCGGACTGTTTCTCGATCGTCTTGTTATCACAGTGAGGTTATAAGGAACAACAATATGTCAACAGTTAAACACAGAAATATTAGATTGTTACATATAACGTATTAACCAACTCATGTGTCGCTGAACAAAATCTGCATGACAGTTCAGCATCACCTCCAGGATTGGATGAAAGTCATCTGAAAATGTTCCAAATATATAAAAAAAATAGGGGGTGTAAAATCTTGTTGCCTGCTTAAGTACATGTTTCTTGTGGCGGGAACTGTCCTTACTTGTTCAAGGAATGAACAAGTAAGGACAGAAGGTGTCATGAAGAAGGGGTGTGGCGGTGGAGGAGACAGAGAGGGAGGAGGAGGTGTGAAGAGAAACACTTTGAATGAAGAGACAAATAAGTAGATCTGGAAGCACTGGAGTTTATTAAGGACCTTAAAGGATGCACCATAAAGAATCCTGCTGCAGTGGTGGAGTCTGGATGTGATGAAGGCATCGGAGTTTCAGGAGAAGAGAATGAGGGGTTGCCGTTGATTTATTGAAGGAACATAATTTCTTGCTCGGAACCCAAGGACTGGACTGTTCATGTGACACTGCCATTCTTAGTGACTAGACACACATATCAGTTATTATTATGATGGCCCAAAGGCCTGCCATGTTTATGGAGCCCTGAAGTATCACGTCCGTGGCCGGCCTCGTGATGCCATCTGGTTCTCTGTATGAAAAATGGTGGAGGATCTGACGCTATGCAGCATGTTTTACAACTCTAACATGAAACCAATTTACAAACGGAACGCCATTGCTCTACTTTTCAACTCAGCAGGTCAAGAGAGGCATCCAACCCGTTTCATGATCACGTCAATGTGGGTTATGACACTTGCCAAAAAAAACGTGGCTGGCACAGTGCAGCACGGGTCTTGACTATGTGACACAATGCTCATGTTCATTTAGCCCATGATATCACAGCTGAGGTCTTTCAATCGGTTCTGATCGGGCAAGCCTGGCCCAGTTTCGAGGCTGCCTGTTTTCTTTTGTCGTAGCAAGTGATTCATGCGACGCACATTGGCTTGTTGTTCCACTCCGGAGCTGAAGGGAAGGCATCTACTGTAGATGGCAATGAATAACTTCAACCAGAGTGTGATCCTCGTCCGCCGTCACCATGGTAATGGAGGCTTTTGAAGCATGCTGGCCGGCTTGCTCTGAAATAAATAGTCAGATAGCAAAAACCCTTGGGCAGAGATGAAGGACAGAAGAGATGTTAAAGAGTGTGAACACAGCCCTATGAATGCAGCCACCACATCGCCACGAGGCCGAGGGGCAGAGGCTCAAACCTCCACTTCAGTCGGGGGAGCGCGGCTGATCACTCTCGCTGTTCCGAGTCTTTTGGGTCGTCCACTGCATAATTCTGTTGAGAAGCCAGGCCCTGCATACTGACTGCTAATCACGGAGATCGCTGCTCCGCCGGAGCTGGCCAATTGATAAAGTTTTTCTATTCTAATATAAACATGTTTTTATCCCCCCCGTGCTCCAGGGAGAGTTCATTCTAAGTGTTTGTGATAATAGGTGTTATTAGTTTTTTAAATAATTAAAGCCGCATTAACATTCTGATTACAGTGTACCGGCCGTACCGCGGGGAGGTTTGTGAAAGTGGGAGTTTGTTTTTGCGTATCCCCAAGGCTTTGTGCTTCAGGTTTAATCAGGGATCTTGATGTGTGACTGGTTTCGATCAGCGGAGCAGAGTAAAGGTGCTAGAGCGCTTTACCTGAGTGAATAAGGGGAGGGGCAGGTGCTGCTGGGACAACAGAAGAGTGTGTGTGGGGGGGGGCATATGAGGGAAATATTTCAATGCTCACTTCGGGGACGGTAACTTGTTAATCCAAGGTAACAGCTCACAGTGAAAACATTAGCACAGATTAACCATGGCAACTGGTTTTAATTAGACAGCTATAGAGGTAGAATGAGGGGAGATACAGCCCCGTAGATGTATTTTAGGTTTATTAGTTTAGCGTTGTTGGGCCCGTGGGGACAATGAAATGCTAATGCTCGACATTAGCATCAATATTTTACGATGTTAAACATGTACTGGAATGTGCTGGACGCTCACCAAAATATAATACAGCTTCTATTAATATACACGGCAAAGTAGAAAATAGGACGGAGGCTTTAAAACAACAGGAATGGAATAAATAAAGCTGCTAAACACTTGATTCATACTAGTAGGGGGAAAGAAAATGAAAAAATTACTCATAATAAAATAATGCAAACATAGGCTACATGTATGTTTCAGAAAGATTAAGTGAAGACCCAGAATTATCAACACGGCTGGCAAAATATGGGACATATGAAGCTAAATAATCTGATAATGGGAACAGTAAACACATGTTTAAAGCAGTATGAAACAGTAGCAGTTATCCAATAAAAGGTAATATACCTATTAAAATCTATCATGGGTATAAAAAAAATTGTGTGTGCCACGTCTCATTTTCAGCTCAATAATAAAGATTGGTTCAGCCAAAATACATTCATATATAATCAGAAAGAAAACAGTATTAAAAGCATCTTCACGTGGTGCATCCTTAAGCAATAAGCCTTTAGAGGCCGTGGTCTGCAGGGATTTTGGAGCAGTTTAGGCGCTGTTGTTTGGCCATCACTCGTGGTTTATTGCTTTTATAAAACGGGTACTACACATACCTACCAAGGTTATGTTTGACTCTGGACAGGTGCGTTTTAATTGCGTGATGCCAGTAAAAAATAAGGATATTTCTGCAGCACCTTCTCTCGTTGTAGCCGGAACTAGTTTCTTGACTTTTCCAGCTCTTTAGTTTCTCTCTCAGTAATTTCAGCATTACTCGTTTCTTTTTTTTGTTATCTTCCTCCTCTAGCCTATCCATCTCATCCACGCTTAGCCTACCCATTAAATCAAACATGGACTTCAAAATCGGCACAGTAGTACAGATGTAATGTGGCCACAGCTGTGGGTGTGTCGAGTATTTCAAAAGGAAAAGAAATTATTAAAATTTGGTTTGTGTTATTCCACTGAAAATACATCGAATACCTGTATTCTAAAAAAAATTGTATTTCAAAGTTAACCTGGACTGAATACAGGTACTTAATTTCTGTATCTGGGTACTTACAATATTTTGAATATTGGGCCCTCATGCAGCAACAGGTGTGCTAAATGATGAAACCCACTTGGTCATAATTCATAAATCATAATCAAAAAAGAGACGTGTGGCCGATTGTTTAGTGTTAGCAGGTAACGCCCCCTAAACACCATATAAGGGCAGGTGTTGTGCAGTGTGCAAATTCTCTGGCACATGTCCAAGAGGTGGAGAGATGCCACCAAAAGAAGTCTGTAAGAAGAAGTTCAGCGGTAGGGATTGAGGTACTGTTAAATAAACTTAAATAAAGTAAACTTGTGATTTGTTTAGTACTAGCGTTACAGGAAAATAAAAAAAAGCAGTATTTAAGCCACAGTATCATCCTCCAAGAGTTTGTATAGTCCTAACTGGGATCAATGGACCGATAGTATTTCTATATTCAACAAATGTAATAATCCAATTATCATTACTCTAAAACATAAAATAACCTATATTGTGTTTCTTCATGTCCCTCAAATTATGTTTCCTTGCGTTGGAACAATATGTGGACTGTGAAAACAAAATGTTTTGTTTTTTTCGTAAAATGATCTAGCAAAATAAGACAACACTGAATCCCAGAAGTCAGTGGGTATGAACAAAATACGAACAAAGCGTGGCGTGGCAAAAACACGCGGAGATGGGTTCTTATATTTCTCTCTGCATGAGGCCCAGAGTCCTTCATTACAACCCAACTCTGTGTAAAACAGTGATTTACAGCAGGAAATCAGCTAAAACACCAACTGTGCTGCTGAGTTTAGATGGGGGAAAAACATTATATTATTTAGGTAAACTATATTTTTTGTCCCCGTTGCCCGTTTGCTCGAGTGGGCAGTTTGGCGATCTGAGGTTGAGCTAAACAATATGAACAAGCTTTGTCCGATCATCAAACTCAAAATTCAATCAAGGTGTTCCTCCATGTTAAATAAGATAAAGGCACCCATTCAGTCATGTTGGCTGCTCGTGCTGACCTTGTGTATTTTGGTCCTTCAGGCTCTCCATACCGAGATAAGATCACTATTGCCATCCTGCAGCTTCAGGAGGAAGGGAAGCTGCACATGATGAAGGAGAAGTGGTGGAGAGGAAATGGCTGTCCCGAAGAGGAGAGCAAAGAGGCCAGCGCCCTCGGCGTGCAGAACATCGGAGGGATCTTCATCGTCCTGGCCGCTGGACTCGTCCTCTCAGTGTTCGTGGCCGTGGGGGAGTTCCTCTACAAGTCCAAACAGAATGCCCAACTTGAAAAGGTAAGAAATACCTCTGACTTTTATCTCTGCTTTGTTATTTACAACAATGATAGCAGAATTTCTTACTTAACCACGTATGCTATGAAAGGCAGTCTCATGGCAAATAAATAAATCTATAAATGCTAACAAAATGAAACAAAATATATGCTAAATATACTATATGTTCTGATATATAAGTTGAAGAAATCATTTGTTTTGCCAATTTGCGGAAACTCACACTATAATGACAGTGCTATATCATATGCAGCAAGATAAGGGTTGGTTTCTTTGCATTTATTCACTTAGGCCCAATGGCGACAACGAGATAAGAAACGTGAGGAATTCTGCTGTCACCATGGATCCAAGCTAGACTTTAACCACCATCTCAAATGACCTCAAGAAAAACTCCAGAAACTTTTTTTCTGTTGTAATCTAACGTGATCTAAAACTTCCCAAAGCTATTGAACTGTTTTTTTTTTTTTTCTCCCCCCCTGACACCCCCGAGGGAATGGGAACACTAAGAGCAGTTTAATAAAACATTTGGAGTGCTGGCAGTAATATACAGTTGGATCACAAGCGGTTTGCTCTGCTGCATGACCCATGTCTTCAACAGCCACATCCACTAACACACACCTCTCCACTTCTGCTGTCCATCTCCATTCTGCTTAGAATTGATCTATTCTCACGGTGCATATCTGTGGCATTTAGCTCATACGTAGCCTTTTCTAGATTCAAGATCCACAAGACTGTGTTGTTTGTTGAGCCAACATTCTGACACTGAGTAGTTGCTGATATAATGGCCTGCACCATCAGAGAAATAATCAGGGGAAACTGTAAATACATACAGTAATGAAGGATATAGTGATAGGTGTTCAATATCAACCCAATCCTGTCATCAATGCTCAGTTTTACTTTGTACTTTTCAAATACTTGGGCCAGTTACTAACTTGTTGTAGGACAATATACAAAATATATATCTTAACCCAGAATTGTTCAGCTGCCAATCGTATCTAAACTGCTTTACTCTGTTTGACCCATGTCTTCTTTAGGCTAGATGCAGCTGTGACTGCATACAGTGGGTATGATACATAAGTACGTCCTGGATGTATGTCCTCCTTCATACGTCTCAGTCACAAGTGGTGCTATGTGCAAAGATGGATAGATTTATGGGATGTTTTTTTTTTTTTTTTTTTTTTTCTTTTGTTTGCATTAGCAGACAAAATAGCTGTTATTTTATTCTCAGCAGTCAACTGTGAGATTTATGATAAAACAGCAGAAGCACTTTAGAATCACTCACTCTGGCACTCTGGCTTCAACACAAGTTAGCTTTAAGCTAACTGCTGGACAATGATTGCATAAGCTCTGCATTCAGATTGGAGCTATAACGAGCTAATACATGAGAGACATACTTATGTTTTATTATCAGCATTGTTAGCCAACACAGTGGCCGGAACAGAGCGGCATTACATCCCAAATATACATGGGTCATGGTGGGAGGTGGAGAAAGCTATGAAACAAACACAACAGAAGAAACTACACATTACTGTGTCAGAATCAGAATCATAAAACCTTTATTCATCCCACAGCGGGGACATTTACAGCGCTGCAACAGCAAAGGGACAGTGCAGATAAAAGGGCAAATATAAAATAAGTACAAGTTAGAATTAAAAAAAGTCTGTACCTTAAGATTATACACATTTTATGTTTTTCTAAAAAAAAAAAAAAAGGTAATTAGGTTATTAAGATAATGCATACTCAGATAATAGTTGAACTATTACTTTCACATAGGCACTAATATATACAAGTTGCATATATATTATATACAGTAGTATGCTGTGAACCAGTGTAAATATGGCACCAAAATTAAACAACGGCCACAGACATTTATATATACGCTACTTAGATCATTTTGTTCATCCTTATTAAAAATTAATTCAAAACATTTTAGACAGCTGTTTGAATACCTTCTAATGTTCTTTCAAGGGCAATTACCAAATGAACAATTATCCAATAGTTTAAGTGACTAGAGACAGCAGAGATCATTTCGCCGAGTCCTCTTTCTGTGTTGTTTTGTTTTAATAGGCTCTCCTGGGAGCTTCTATTGTCTGGAGCCGTACAGTACTCATCCTGGAAGAGTTCAGTAACAGCTTCCCTCAACATCGGATCGCATTGATCACACGGTGTTTTAGCTTGGCCTGGTGACCCCTGTATTGATGGGTCAGACACCTCTGTTGTGTCATTTTGTTAAGTGAATACACTCAGAAAACTCTAATATGTTAACACATTTAGTATGAAAACACACATATAGTTTATTCACCAACACACCATGAGGCTGTGTAGGTGAATAAATGGGTTGAAAGCACAGAAGTGAAGACACAATACATTAAAGTGTAAAGGACATGGCAACCAGGGTTGCTAATGTTAGTGTGTCACAGTAATGAGTACCCGCTAAGATGTGTCTACATACTACACAACAAGTGAGCATAAAAAGCAAAATTATTCTGCTAGTGCAAGTATTTGCCTCTACACATGAAAAAATAAAGTTTATATCTTATGACAGTAGTGAAAGGATGTATCATTAATGAACAACTCAAATATGTACTCATGTGCATCAACTCTGAAACGTGGTTTTAAATGTTATGGGCAGCATTTGGGATTAAATTCTTCCACCACAATTTAGATTAAAGCACAGATATTATTACAACATGTATTATATATTTCAAAAAAACTGGTTAGGGTTAGGGAACTATAACAACCATGTTTTGGTTTGAGGCTAGGTTTAGAGGATAGTGTTTTTGTTGTTTGTTTGCTTGTTGCTTTGTTTTATTCGGATAGCATTATCATATAAATCCCTTAAAAGGCCATAACTAATTAAGACTTTCTCAGTGTGGCATCAAAGGTTTGCTGGGATGAAATCTTAGGACTGTTCTATGCTCAACAAAACTAGAAAATGATATATCTCTAAGCTTCAATAATTGAAATAATTTCTAAAGGCTGGTGTTATTGTTGAAGGAAAGCTTTAACATTTCTAAATTTCAATCCCTTGGTGTAAAATTGGAATCTTTTTTCTTGGGAGTTTCTGGTGAATCCCAGTAGAACTAAAAACAAATGGTGTGCACATTATGCGTTCACGATAGGCATTTTGCCATAGTGTGTTCAGGAGAAACACATTGTATAAATGGTACAAAAGCTGTTGCATCGACTGCAGAACACATTCAGAATTAAGTCAGAGAAGAGGCTAAATAGAAGATGTGGTAGCTGTACAATCCGAGGCTTAAACATCAACAAATTAAACATATTTCTGAATGGCGCATGTAGTACAACCAAAGTCATTTTTACAAACCTGACCAAAGGCTCCCACAATATCTGTTAAAGTTCTCAGAATTTTCCTCTGCTTTTAAGTAACAACCATGTAATGTGCCCTTGGCAGTGAGGCTGCCAGCTGGACTTTGGTGCTCAACCTCATTGCCAAAGGTGATGTACGTTGGCAATAAGGCTTCAATGGCACAGTATATGGTGGTCCAGGGGCATATAATAGACCCCTGATACCCTT
>CALSBV010012086.1:217993-231285 GCA_943590825.1 Bovichtus diacanthus | reverse complement strand
TATGTGTATGAAGGATCCAAATAATATACCCCTGGCAATAAGGCTGCCAGTGGTATATGAGGGGCTGCTCTGCCATATTGTCAGAGATAATATACTGCTAGTAACCAAGAAGAACATTATATGGTGCTCCAGAGGTACAATATGTACCCCCTTGAGCCTTGTTGCCTGGGGTTTCCTAACATGATTGTAGTATCGTAGATAGATATTGCTGTCCCCATGATTCACAAAAACAACACAGAGAGCAAATATGACATATGCATGATATGCAAACTACTATTGGTATTTTCTCAGGTTGGTGCAGGTAATCGTGTAAGCATCAGTGTTCATAAAATGATAACAGAAGGTGTGTACATGTAACAAGTGAGCACACCGGGTTATAATAGAGCATGGACAGTCAGATAACTACAGTAATTCCTAAACTATGTAACTCATCTGTTCAGAACTAGGTAAGATAGAAAGGATGAATGTAACCCGGAAGGCACTTCCCAGGCAGAACAGTCCTGTCGCATACTCGACACATGACAACATATCGCCCTGTTTCGAACCCAGTATCGACAACTAATTGCTTGCACTCTTGCTTCACGCACAAATGCCACTAGTGAAACATGTTGTGCACTCTGCTATGTGGACACGCACTGGATTGGAGCACATGAAAGTGTGCGATAATTGACACTGTCACTTGTTTGCTCAGGATGCACACAGTGATTTACTTAGTATGTAGACAAAACAGGATCCTTAGAATAGAATAAAAGGATTTGACTAATATTGTTTTTTGAAGGCTGTTTAGAAGCTGCCTATAGTAGCTGCCTAGTATGTGCTTTTTAAAAAATGTTTTACTGAAAACGCTTCTGAAACAGTATTTAGACCATCATGGAGGACCAAAGCTCTCCACTAAAACCCAGACAAATTCAATCGTTTGAGATGGTTCATCAGCTTTTTGAGGGAAGCTTCGTTTCTCATTTCTTCATTGCGGACTCAGCTAGTGGTCTATGTAGCCCACAATACTTCGGTTTTGAAAAGTAAACCATGGTTAAGGTATAAATGGGGTTAAATACTTGTTGAGGTCAGGGAGAGGTCATGATTACAGTTTACAATTGGCAGCCATTACCTATTGGATTTTGACAGGGCATGAATTCTGGCGTCCACGCCATATCTTTGTGTTACACATGAAGGGCACACTGCTTCCTGTGAAGTCACTAAATGTTGGCACAGGACTTCATTCATGAGCAGCAGAAAAGCCCAACGTGAATATAATTCCAGTTCCAAAACTTTTGGCTGAGCAATTGGTGCCCAACCAATACGAGCATCCATAACCAAAAGCAATGCTAGCCACTTTTAGAAACTACAGTATGACAGTAAAGCTGAGAAATTATTGAGACCATGCTGGGAATTTAAAAATAAAGGACTTTAGTGAAGCAAACGCTCAGTACAAACCAGCCCTCTTGATCGTAATGGTAGACGTTGAATTAATGTAGTGGATGTTAGTTTTGTAGGTTACCTAGGTTACCATAGCTGGGTACATGATAAATACACGAGCAAGTATTGTGGACATTAAAGACATCCAACCCCTATTAACCACACACCTATTTAGCAGACGAGGAAACTATGCATTTGAACATATAATAAAAGTATAATGTGAAAAGAAACAAACAAAAACTTATCTCATATAGACTGTCCAGAAGGAATCATAATGGCAGCTTATGGTTCAGACTGGTGGATATGACATATTAAATAAGGCCAATAATTGAAATACAATATATCGGTCCAACCCTAACCCCAGCTTGATTTACTTTGTCCAAATATTGTTTTGAAAACAATGACTGTCTACTATAATGTGTAGCTTGTGCATCTCACACTCCTGCACTAATTATTATCAGGCCAATCTGTGAAAATGAACTATCTATTTTTTTCATTGTGAAAATCAACCATATATTTAGTTTCATGGCTCCAGGCGCCTCATATAATTGAATACCTCCTACTTTTACAATATGGGGTTGTTTTCTCGCCATGATGCTGAAGGTGTCAAGTTGAAAAATGTGGTGCTAAGCATCTCTTTGTTGTATTTCACATGCTTGATAGTGCACACCCTGCAATTTGCATTTTATAATTACTTCTGTAACATTAGAAAGGAGCAAAAATAGCAGCCAGTCATTTATATAAATGGATGAGCCATACACCCTCTTATACAATAGAGCAACTGTTAATAGTTTTTTTTAAGGTTTAATAGACACGTTAATGCCATAAAGTGTTTTTGAGATTAGTGCGTTTACTAAACAGATTGTAATGCCACAAGATGAGAGCATTGTCAAAAGAAAAATATACACTTGTTAAACATTTTAATAAAAGTATTAATAAACATTTGATAAATTTACAAACTATAGACCTCTTTAGGCTTGTCATTTTGATTCATCTACCAAGACTATAATACATTCTTTTTCTTGTCTCAATCGTGTTCCCTTTAAATTATTTAAGTACATTCCATCATCACTGTTACATTTTCACAGTTTTGCTCTCCAAAACTTTCGGAAATATGTGTGTTTGCCTTCAGATCCACAGGCAGATAAGAGGATTACGGAGGAAACTCTGGGAACTGCTTAGCCGAGATAATAAAAAAGACTGAAAACAAGCTAGCTCCCATCAAAAGTGAAAAACTAGCCAAGTTGCGGATGGCGGGTCTTCAGAAGACTAGGATAAACGGCGAAACGAACTTGGTGCTTAAGTGATGAAACTCAAAACGGAAAGTGAAACGACTTTTGTTTGAACGCCACACTGAATTTGAAGGAAGAGGTTTAATGCGCTTCAACCGCCTCACAAGGAATTGCCGGTGCTCTCAGAAGAAGGCAGTCATGTTGCGTGAGAGGCTTAGCGCACCTGGCATCAAAATTCAAATACTAGAAAATACATTTCAATTCAAATGTTAGTCTTCTAATGAAGTGTGTTGCCTTAAATCCGTGTGCTCCGGTATACTTTGGACCTACTGTGAAGTCTCTCCCAGTACTCGCATTCTTGCTGACATCCTCCATTCAGCAAGGCTCCGGTGACACTTCAGTGCAATTACACACTTGTTATCATCACTGTAATGTATAGTTGCAATAGAAAAGAAATCAAATATTACAGGACTACAGGCTATATGCATGTGCATAAACAAATGTTTATTGGCTGGCAACAAACAATTGATTTTCGACTGAGACCAAAGACAGAGAGAGATAAAACTTTGACCATGGATGGTGACATCACAGGCCAGATTAAAAAATCAATCTCGGCTCGCTAACAGGCCATCACAACTCAGAGAAACTAATTTTGTAAACTCACTGTGTATTCAACATCTAAATGGTTAATGTCTCACCTAAAAAACATCCATATAGAATTTGGTGAGAAAAAAAATAAAAAGGTGTTTTTTTGGCTATCCTCCATAACTGCTACTGGTGGATCCTGTCCAATCGGGGCTGAAAGGTATTTCTTAGTTTTGGGTTCCTGGGTAAACAACATGTAAAGATGAAAAGCTAAGCTAGCAGTTTGCTCCTGCTAGCCTAAATATGCCCTGAACCTCTATGTATGAAATCTATATCAATGTTCTCAGCTGACTGGGTAAGATGGCAAACAAGAGGATTTCTCCAAATGTTTTTCTTTTTTGTATACAGTCTAATTTACAGTAAGTGCTTAATGTAGCTTAAAGTTTTGAATATCTATAAGTTTTGGACAGATGGAAATATGAACGTCTGTCCTCATCATGCCTGGTTCAAAAGAAGAGCACAGTCGAGGCTAAAGAGACAGTTAGATTATTTTATTTTTCTACAGGAAAGATGTAAGTGTTTGTTAAAATATGCTTCAAAAATGATTCTTGCTAATTTAACCGAAGTTGAATATTTTAGAAAAGGGATTATTTTCACCTAAATCACATGCCTCATTGACTTTCAATGGAGCATTTCTTTGTCATCTCCATGCTAGTCTGTCAGATTTCCATGATTACCATGGTTGTCCCCTTCCTCCCTCTCCTATTCCTCCTCCTCCACCTCCTTTCTCTCCTTTCCTGCCCCCCTCCCTCAGCTCCTCCTCTGCTTCCTTCTCCCCGTCCTCCTCCTCCCGCTCCTCCTCCTCCTGCTGCTTTTTCCTCTCTTCCTGCCTGCTGCTGAGGCTGCTGCAGACTAACCTGGCTCTTGGGGTGCGGGGACCACCAGCTGTGTGTGAGGAACTCATCTCATCAACCCAGCACAAACACACACACACGCTTGCATGCATATGGATGAACACATACATGCACAGGTAGAGATGTCTGTGCTCGAAGGAAGTCTAATGACTCAGGGGGTTGGTCTCAGTTACATGGCTTTTTCTGAGTTTTTTTGAATCTTTGAAGATTTCTCGAGAAGGAGCTGCATTTGAGGTAGAGACAGATTTGGTGGTTACCTCCTAGAATCTGTGGCTTTGCTCTTCCACAGAAGACCAAGAAATTTGCCAAATTTTAGAAGACTATGTGTATCTATCACCAGACACCAGGCATTCATGCAATACCTTCTACATATCTTTTACAAGTAATGCCAACATTTACCAAATTCTAACTGTCTATAATATCTGCATAAGGCAGCTACAGTATGGTTAATATTAGGGAAGATTATGGTTGAAAAGTAGGTGAAAGTTAATTACAGGTCTGTGACCATCCACCCCCACAACCTCCACACCATTAAGGCACAGACGCACCAAAGCGACATCAAGTGACTGGTGTCTGGGCCAAATGGTCGCTTTTGAACACATCGCAAAGACTACAGCTGATGGCCGACCAACACGTAGGTTCTGCGCCTGCGTGAGAGGAAATAACTCTCCCTACCAGCAGGCGGTGGTGGTCTGTGCTAAAAAGGGAAAACAGAAAACGTAGGGCTGTGGATCAATAAGCCGTTGCCATAATGCATGAATGAAACGTTTTCACGACGCTCTCACTCACCACTTCGCTTCATTCCAGGTGGCCACGTCGTTGTGAAAATATCTGTGCATTGGAATGATCAAATGAGATGAAGATGAAAAACATTAAATGGCTCTGCTGTCGACTCAACGTGTTAAATCGGCTACAAAGACGCCGACAAGGGCCGACCAGTGCCAATGGTGCGGGACACGCCGCAAATGAGAGGGCAACAGATGCTCACCATTCAATGACAACTTCCCTCTGGCACATTCGGCAATGTATGACCTCATGAGTTTGACGGAAACAGGTCGAACACAACACAGATTTAAGTCTGCGTGGATCTCCTGAAGACACTTTTGGGTGAAGGTGCAGGTTCAGCCCGTAGATCATCCCAGTCTGCTTGGGAATCACAAGAATCAGAACATCTCTCTTACTCATGAATTTCGAGCCTTTTGACAGATCCTGAAATGATCTATGAGGACAGGTTCATAGTGTGTCTGAATAATAGAACACAAAGGCCTTTTCGGTGTGGACGGGCTCTAAATCTTAAGGGTTTTTCTGGTTTTGAATTCGTCTTCACCCTCATGGACACGCACAAACAAATATACAGGTATGCATGCAGGTGGGCATACACACAGACATAGAATTTGACGACAATTTGAACACAGTTCACACAAATGTGGATGACAGCTCCGAGGAGCCCACGGATTAGACAAACCCTCAAAGCAGCAAATCATTTACTGCCCACCAGGGGCCAAACGCAGAGTAAATTGAGGATTGCAGCGCAGCCGTGCCCCATCCCATCTGCATCACAGCTTTACATCTGTTCCTTCTCCCTTCAAACTAAACCGAGCCCATTAGTCAGGTCAGGGACCTCTAACATGCTGGACTAAGAGAGAGTTGAACAACAGACCCAACAGTAACACTGTTCCAGATTAAAATTGACCTGCTAAACACGTATTCTATAAATCATCTTTGTCTGATTACTTTTGGATTATTGCAGCTATAAAATGCATACAGAATGAGATTATACGAATAATATCTCCCTGGAAATGTCTTCATGATATACAGTTTTAGCCCCATTATTAATTTGTATCAGATGCGGCCTGGCTAAATAAGCGCACGGACTAAATGCACCCTTTTCCTTTCAATGTCTGCTCTCAAGCGTTAGATTTACGACCCTTCCATTATCCTCAAAGCGGGCAGGCCCTTCCTCTGAGCAATCCCACATTGCTGCGGCTGATTGTTCAGCGTCATAAAAACTCTGTAATCCAATGACCCTGAGCAGCCGCCATCAATCCAGCATGCCAGCAGCAGGCAGCCATGATGGCAATGTGTCCCCTGAGTGCGAGTAGAGTGGGCCCAGTGTTCCCCAAACCCTGGAGCAACATGGATTTTACTGGTCAAAACACTGCCATGCCTTTTAATTTTTACAGGGGGGATCAATATTATTAAAAGCTAAAGCTAGTTTGTTTCAGAGTGGCTTAGACGATCAGCAGGTACACTGTGATACACATTGGTAGACATTTCTTGAGTTTGCTGCAGGTATAACATACGGTAGTAGTAGCGCTATTCATCAGATCTTTGTAAAACTATTAACATAAACAAGCTAATTGTATCATTTATATATACTGATGAATTCACCGAGAATTGTCAGAAAATTATTTTTGCTGTTTGGCCTCAAAATTCACTCTCATCTATCTGGTTTTCAACAGAAGCAGATAGTTTTGTTTAGTAAAAATGCTCCGAGCACACTGTAAGTTAGCTACTAGCTGGTGAGCATAATTTAACATTTAGCAGTTAAAGAGATATGTGTTCTCCGGCCTTGGTGGAGAATCAAGTCAGAGCTAAAGGACTGTTGACACATACTGACCCTAAATTAATGCTAATGTGAACGTGCTCAAACAGCACCAGACTACTGTTTTTTAAACACATTTACCAAAAAAAACTCATAAAGTGATAATACTGAATGTGAATATTGTGTTTTAAGCTTGTTCTGCTGCCCCCAAGTAGCCAAAAAATCAATTAATACAGCTTTAGCCATGATCTATTCCAATACATTGTGTTATGATAAACTTATTGTAACATACTGCCTTTATGTTACACCAGTGGCATTGTTACTGCTATTGTGGTTTCCAAATGTATACTATGTTGGATGAATATTCATCAGAATGGGGGCATTACTTTTGTTTTTGATTTTTGGACTGGTGAAATGTAGCATTAAAAATCCATGCTACTTGTCACTTCTTTGACTGCAGGTGGCATGGTGCAACTGTAATGATGCACTCATTTCAATTCAGCAAATCATGGTGAAAAATTTTGTGAAATTTGGTCTAAAACAACGGCAGCCAATCTGGAGTGGTCTCACTTGTTAAAGCTAGGGTGATTTGATTATTTGAATTGTTTTTGTCAGAGCATTTAACGAATGGATTGCTTCCGGGATGCAAAGAGTATTTCTGCAAATATAACGAACATAATCAATGTGGTATAGATTGTCTGATGTTAAAATGCTATATCACCACCCCATCAATTATAAAAAACGTGTCGATTTACCGCTGCATTTACACTGTTGCTTTATCTATGAATGGCATTATCAATGGTCACAGAGGAAGATTAATAGTGAGGATAGGGCTGGCCTTTAGGTAAGTGCCTGAATTAGCCTCTAAGCGATTATAATACACACTGGAAGACCTCACACCCAATCACATTCACTGTGTCTCCTTCCAATTTGGATGTTACTATAATAAAGATAAGTATACGCTGGGTCACAGTGCTAATGATGGCTTTCAAATACAACCGAACACTTTGTTAGTCACAATAAACTCCTTTTAAATGGGGGCTATCGCAGGACTGCTTCTTTCCCAGCTGCTAGTGTTGTTTCACGCGGTAGTTTCAGATGCCACAGTAGCTTGTGAGAAAAGAGGAGATAATGTGAAGAAACAGCAGTTTAATTGGGCATGCAGTGACACGGAATTTCAGTCCGATGAAATACAATGTGCATCAATAAGTGATGATGTTCTATGGGCCTGTAAAGCCCACCATGCTCACAAAGATTGTGTTCGCGCACACATGGAGATGCCTGTCGCATTTGTGTTTGTGCATAGATTGTGTTCGCCGCAGTCCCATATGACTGAGATTCAGCTAGCGTCTTGTTTCTGAGCGGGTGTTTGTGTGAGTCACTCTACCACAAACAACATTGTGTCTGCTTACGCAGCCGTGTTAATGCAGAAACCCTATAGGTTAAATCCACATGCTCCGTCAATATTGTCATTTCCTAGAACTTTTGTGTGATTTAGGGACATGGCACTACATGAACTGGAAAAACATTGGCGATCATCGTAATCACAGCGGCGATCCTTCAAAACAAATGAAGCAAAAGCATTTAGTAATAAACACGAGGCCGGATTAGGATGATAACTCATGCCGGCAGCCTGACGTTGCTCAGGTCAATGTCCACACATTCACATCACGTTCACTGTAGCCCTTTCATTGAAATATATATTTTTCCGTTTACTGTTGATGCGAACAACATATATTTTAGCTTTATTACTACACACAAAACTGATCATCAAAAAAATCATCCAAAATAGTTTGAAACAGCCAAGTGTCTTCAGCTTCAAGCATTAGTCAATTGCACTTCCCTAATTAAGGCTACAGGAATAAATATTAACATACATATATATATATATATATATATATATATATATCCCCCTTCAATGAGCTCCCTCTCAGCTTCTCTTTTTCTCTCCTGTGCTGACAATTTGTTGTCCTCATCACTCAGCCACACTGAACATTGTGCTGATGCGTTTGTGCGTGCAACCAACAGTGTGTGATGGCGGACGAGAATCATGCCATCAGGTTAAAAGCAGGCAGTGTGGGGGGGGGGGGGGCTGTGACGGCACACAGTACTGAGTGACTTGTGTTGTTTTTGCTTCGATTTACAGATTTCATTTTGCATTTTTAATGCTGGCGTGCCACTCTAGGCCAATCAACTGGCCGGGGGAATTCTCCCGATGCTCCAAACAGCCAGCCTGGACCTGTATAAATAATATTCTTCGGAAAACAAGGTTGCAAGAGATTGTTATTTGTGTCCATCTGTAAACTTGAAATCCCTGCGAGTGAAACATTTAGATGTCTCATCCTCATGTTCCTACTCCATGTTTGGTGGAGAGAATTCAGACCTAACTATCTGCACAGCACAGGTGTAACGTTCTTTTTGAGAATCAGATTCTCCTTAATGGGTCGCATAGTATGTGGGTACGTTTAATCATTCAATTATGTATGAATCTTTGCATTAATTACGCAATTGTGTTATGCATGTCCAGTCAGGCTGTTGCTGAGTGTCCAGATGTTCCGCTACAGTCGTGATAATCACGGCATGTGGCTAAAGATTCACTTGGCAGCATTTAAATGAAACCCTGTAGAAATCAAGCTATATAATCAAGTTAGGTTACAAAGTGGGGCTGGAACACACACACACAAGTGTCTTGTCCCCACTGGGGACTTAGCTTGTCAAGTGATTCACTCAGTGTACTCACCACTCGTATGTAGTACAGTTGATGCAGGATCCTGATTAGTACTTACCAACCGGTTTACCAGCCAGCTATATTTACTATAATCCAAGTGTTGGCTGAATTGCAGCTGTTCAGCAAGCTATCCAGAGAAATGTTTTATTAATCAGACCTTTTGTTCACATAGAACAAAGCATTGTACACACGCTGTGCTTTTGAAACAGAACCAGAAGAAGGACAGTGTCGAGTGTTTTAGCCAGAGCCTCAGAACAACATGCGTTTACATTCCAGTGACAAAGCCTCTAGTGGCCTTGGAAACTATGATGGGAGCGAAGAAAGAAGTCATGTGACGTTAGTATAGATTATCTGAGTCTGTGTAGGGAGGAGGTCAGGGTGGACGGATGGGTTGACAAAACATCAGACTTCAACACAGAAACACTCTCATTCCTGGCCTTTAAAGTGATGTTTGCGAGGCCAAGAATCAATCTGTTTCCAAGGTTCATTCTTACATAACCTTGGAAGGAGAATGCATGGTATGTCGCGTTGCTGAAAGTTTAATTTCCTCTTAAGTTCCAGTCATTTCAAATCATACCTTCCAACAGCATTATCATGCAGCAACGACAACCTTTTGAGACAGTTGACTTTCATAGTTTACCACAATAAACGCAAACTACTGGATCCACAGCATGCACAAACACTGGCATCATTTTAACACTGTAGAAAACATCACAAGGTAGACTTTGTTGACGCTTGAGGGATTTTCTTTTTCCTGTGGAAACGAACCATGTCCGCATTACGGGACATGACGTCACGTGGAGATACAGTATTTCAGGACGGCACTGTTACACATGGATAAATAGAGAGGAACATCGTTGGCTGCCAGGTGTTGATGCATCCATCCTCAAAGTAGTTTTCTGAGGGTTGAACATATAAAGATGTACCAATTCAGTCTGAACAAAGCATCTGGTATCAGGGTTCAATCCCTGGTCAGTTGGCCCTGTTGAATACAGCTGGCAGAGCTGGTCGGTGGGAAGCCAGTGGGGGATCATGTTCTTTTTTGAACTAGTAACTCCAACTGGCTGGCATCTACACTACTCCTCCTCCTTCTTCTGTATACACCCTCCTCAGACCAAGAGTGGGAGTAAGCAAGTGTTTGGACTATTTAAATTGGGGAAATAGATAAGGAACAAAAGGAAAAACAACATATTGTTTGCCATTTTCCGAATGCAACCAGGATCACACTGTTTCACGTACCTTATATTTGCCATGGCCACATTTTTTTCCTACCCAGGAGTGGTTTCCATGTGCAGATAGTAAAGAAGGAAAGAATCTTAAAAATGTTGGCATTATACGTTTAGGCCCCCGAGAAGCTAAATGCTAATGTATGGTTAAAATGCTCACAATGACAATGCTAACATGCTGATGCTAAGCAGGTATAATGTTCACCATCTTAGTTTTCCATATAAAATTAGCTAATTAGCACTAAGCACAAAGTAGTTTTAGGCTCATAGGAATAGTTGGTCATAAACCAAATAATTGAACAAATAGAAAGACCTGATGATGGTGCTGGATGAAAAACTGTACCAACGATTAGACCGACATTGCCTTTAGTCTATCCATGGTGCTAGCATGGCTAAAAGGTCATCGAGAGCAATCTGGCAGAACTGTCCAATATTGACGTTTTGTCTGGAGATAGGGTTTCAAAAGAAACAACTTCACATTCTTCTCTGAGACTGTGGAAAGGCATTATGGGAAACAAGATTGTATAAATCAAAACTACACATACTGCTGAAATGCATTGGACATTACAGATTGATAATGTACAACAGTACAAAGATGTGACGATGTAGAATATCTTGCAATACGTCATACACTGTAGGCATAAAAAGCCCTGCATGCGCAGCAACAACCACAGATTCACCACTGATGTGTTCCGACACTATTGTTGGGTAATTCCTTCACACTTTACACTCTACTACACAGCCTATGGACCTGCACCTCCCTCCCTCCTACTTCTTCCCCTGTTCCGTTCCAGCGTTCCCTCCATTCTCAGCCTGATACACTGTATATTTCACCATTTTCCCCTATGGCAGCTCTGAAATGCGGTGGTGGGTGGTGATGGGGGGAGGCTACAAAACGAGACTGCCCACAGGGAGAACAGGCTTGTTCACTTGCCCACAATATTTGGACGGGGGAGGCAGTCTGAAAACCCATTCTGTTTCTCCTTTTTCTATTTCCCTCTGCAGAGGTCCTTCTGCAGTGCCATGGTGGACGAGCTGCGGGTTTCCCTCAAATGCCAGCGCCGGCTCAAACACAAGCCCCAGCCACCCGTCATGGTGAAAACAGAGGAGGTCATCAACATGCACACCTTCAACGACCGCAGACTGCCAGGGAAAGAGACCATGGCCTAAAATGGGAATCTCAATCACTTTCTCACACTCTCTCCTGCAGTGAGGAGGTGTGCAGAGACACTGGGGGAAAGGGTGGGGGTAAATGGTAACGAGGGGGGGTAGTGGGTTGTAATGGTCGACAGTTGGGTTATTCTGGAGGTAGCATAGCGGTGCTTGGAAGTATATATTGACGAAATGTCTTATTTCTTTATAAATAGCTACGGATAAGATTTAACAATATTTCCTGTGGAAATAACTTGAACCTGGGTGAAATTTCAGCAAGTTACCTCAGTACTCTTACCACCTGCAGGTGGCAAACTACAGGTGCCAGGATTTTCAAAACCCAGGAGTCAAAGAGAGAGGTTCTGGAAATAAATTTAAGTTGGGACAGAGGTGGTCTCTTAAAAGTAAAAAAAGGGAGAAAAAAAGAATCAGACCTATTGCCTTTAGCTGCTGCTCAGTGAGTCTTTCACGGCACAGCTCCACAGAGGCTGGCCGAGCAGCATCAAGAGTCTCCGAGGTTATGAACGGATAACGACACGCTAACTGGGGGAATGGGGAGAAAAGTTTGTAAAGGATTGTTTATTGTTCAAAGGTAGTGAGTGAAATGGCAACACGGGCTCTCAGCTCTCTAAAATTAAACCCAAAGCCCCGAAGAGGAAGGCGAGCTCTGCTGCTCCCAATATGTACAGAGAGGCATCGCTTCGTCACATACCATATTGATCTAATTCAAAAACGGATATACTGTATATCATCCATCAGGCAATAAGTGATATCATTTATTTGTGTTTCAGAGTACTAACCCTTTTAGTCTTTAATGTAGGGGTGGGGGGTGGGGGGGTACATGGTGAAGTACAAGCAGAGAATGGAGTAGAGGCAATATAGTAAGATGTTGATGTATCAGCCAGTAGTCACTTAAAGACGATCCTATGGAGGTACACAATATATAAATGACAATAAGGAGGACCCTTGGAATGGCCTGGGCACAACTCACCAAGTCTAAATTCATAGCAATCAAACATACAAACTCTATTTATTCAAAGTATTTATTGTTTTATTTATGAAACTCCTTATTTATTATCTCTACCGACTGGATTTTCACTACTGCCGTGAATACACCTCAATTACACACTGTATGGGTGTACACAGTTTCTTACCATGTGCTCAGTGTCAAGTCTCCACTTTCATTTTGTACTTCTGTGGCTTTTTCTTTCTTTTTTTTCTTTCGTTGTTTTGGCAGTAAAGCTCCATATTTACTTGTGCAAATGCAATTTCTATGAAAAAGTGTTTTTGTACGAAGAGAATCAAACTTTTATAATGATTTTTATCAACACGTAATGCACCACGAGACGTGTAATCCATGGCAGAGGGTGGTCCTTCAGGCTGGTAGTTCAGGAGGCTTTACTAGACACCAGACAGAGCCAACACACACACTCTCACGCACACACACACACACACACACACACACACACACACACACACACACACACACACACA
>CALSBV010012086.1:184303-213437 GCA_943590825.1 Bovichtus diacanthus | reverse complement strand
AATGAGTTGGTTCATGTACATTCTGACTGAATCCAATTGAATCTAATGATGAGATAAACGTAATATTAAGGCTGTTATTATCAACGTCCACATGAATATTAAAGACACCTACAATAATTACTTTATCTGTTTTAAGTACTAAACTTGATAAAAATTCTGAGAATTCGGATAGAAAATCAGAATACGGACCAGGAGGGCGGTACACTATAACAAATAAGATTGGCTTTATTGTTTTCCATGTTGAGTTTGAAAAAAAAATTCAAGTCAAGTCCTTTCTTATTTTGTATAGCACATGTCATATACAGGTAAACTCAAGGTGCTTTATAGCAAAACAAATTTACGTACCTCTGAAACACATTATCCATTAGTAGTTTTATATGTAACAATGCCTCACATTTTATAGGTTGATCATATGTCTTGTACGTAAAATCTTTATCTGCACTGTAAATAGAAACTATAGCTGTTAAATGAATATAGTTAGATTTAAAAAAAAAAAAAACAGACCAATCAAAAACATGCTGACCACTGCCTGCTGTATGACACCAGTTGGTTCATACACTACTTCAGATTACAGATCATTTAAGATCTTAAGTCTTAAGAGTCTTGCTCAATAGTGGCAGCCTGGTGTTGAACTCACAACCTTCTGGTGTTCTATTTGAACGCCTAACCACTACACAACTAGACTATCACCACCCCGATAATTCATGATGTGCTCAAGACTTTCAAGGCTCCAGTTGACAAAAATGACATAAACTATGCCAGTGTTGGACGGCAGCCTGTACTACACAGAGCTCAGATAGAGCCGTCTCCTCCTGGCCCAAAGGTGGCAACAATATAAATAAGGATGAGGTTCCTCATGCTCGATCCATGAAAAATAAATCCAACGTGCTCTTCGCCTGCCCCACTGGACAACAACTGACTGGGAGGACACACTACACTCTCGCACACACAACACTCTTTACTTATTGTGTAGATTGTCACAATGTAGCCTATGGTGTTTGTCTCCTTTGTGTGTGTATGTGTCGCTCTATTATCTACACACAGGCACTCTCCGATGCGACGTCAACCTTGGTGTATCAGCTGGGTTGGGGTGCAGATAACCAACTCAAAAGCCACATCGCATTAATTGGTTGATTCTCACGGCTGGTCCGGGCTCTGATCTGGACATGGTGTCCTTGGCTGCAGCTCACATGTCAGCCTGTTGATCAATCGGCCATTTTTAATGAAGCCTTCAAAAGAGCCGCAGCAGGGTAACGTCTTCAAGATGTGTGTTCATGTCTGATGTCCTCTGTATAGTCCACGTTTGTCTGTGATGAAGCGACTATACAACATAGCAACCTTGAAACATGGATCCTGTTTTCCCATCTTCTCCCAAATCAGTTGTTTTGGAAGAGAGCTATCTGCAGATTTCCGCAGATCTCTGGTCCAGTCTTAAAGAAAACAGTCAACATTTTGGATTTCTCCGAGTCAAATGAGACAATCAAAATGAAATCATGTCAACGCGTCCTCCAAAGACAATTGTTGCATGATGTGATTAGCTTAGCTCAGCACAGACAAAAAAATACACAATAAAAGCAAATCAAACAATGCAATAAAGTTGTTGTATGTACTTCCTTTGAATACATGCACTCACTGTGTCCTAATTAAATGTGTTAAAAGGACAAAATGTAACTTCTGTCTTAACAAACTGGATGAATAGTTTTTTTTTCATCGTGACATGCCAGTACAAGTGCAAGTGCAAGGTGCAAGGCAGCCGGGTCAAACTAGTGTTAGCTAGCTAGCATTTAGTTACAATAAACCCTGACTGGTTTCATGGAGAAGGATAAGTTAATAGTGATAGATGATAGAGTAGATAGCTGGAAGAACTACAGGTTGGATGGATGACCGGTTTCATTGATGCTTCTCCATCACTGGCTGCTTTGCTACCAGCTAACTAGTCACATCCAATAATGTTCATGCGAGTGAACAGGGTCCTCATGACGTGATGGTGCCCACCATTAAGGTATGGTCATAATCGTCTTCCTGTTCAACCCAAAAGTGTTGAATGGGCCATGCAGGTCAGTCAAGTTCTTCTACAGCTTCTACCATGCATAATATGCTGCTCAAACAGTTGACGATACACTTCTTCAACGTGCTATTTAGTTGGAAATCTAGTGTTGAAAAAAGATAAGGGGCTGTGTTTGTCGGTCTGTGTGCTACTGGAGATTATTGGCCCAGTAAACACAGGGTTGAGCGGTTCAGGGGAGAGCAGTGAAAAGGGAAAGTCACAGGCGTTTACCCGCCTCTGATCCCCACCACAGGAGCTTTACAGACATAATCCCAAATTCCACTAAGGGAGAACCACACAGACTTTACAAGCCATGACCTGATTACACAGATTGAGACCCATGGAGGACTAATGGGCCGTGACCAGATTACGCCATCTGAGATCCACCTGTGGTGAGAGTCCCTCCGGTAGAGAGACCCTTTATAGAAGTGGTGCCATGTCGCCTATTCTTCAATGGAAGATACAATTTCCTGGTGTTTTTTCTACACCCATTTTGTTGAGGCAGCTCTGGGGAACACAGGGTAGAGCATCCCATCATGCATGATGCAACCAGCTTCAGTAGTGGAGAATTTGATTGTCCTAACTTTTGTCTCACTGCTGTCATTCTGCCACTGTATTACATTCTGATATTTTTCCTCAGGCAATAAATTAAAGTTTTAGATTGAGAACATGTTGTTTAGCAAAATAAATTCTACTTGAGAATTTTTGTTCAATGTCTTTCAGAGATGCGAGGACCCACTGATGGAGACAGGTTAGCCTCTATGGTCCCTGGTGAGCTCAGTCTTATCTTGGAAAGCCGTTTGGTAATTCATCTGTGTGTCAATAGTATTTTAAACATAACATATGATGAGAAACCTGTGACATTTATTGCTGCCAAATTAGTTGATCTGAAGTACATTTTTTAATGGGTTGTTCAAGTACATTAATGTTGCCTCTGTGTACTTTTGGCTCCTTATATGGATGTATCTGGCTACAATCAAAGTCAATACATTTATGAAAATGAACAGAGAGAGAGAGAGAAGTAGATGAAATTGAATTTAGTTTATCGTAAATAACAGTGTGGATAACAAGTATATGTTGATAGCATCTCAGTCATCACCAGGATACTAAAAATAAAAGTACATAAAATAGCTTTTCCAAGGGTCTGCAAAAGATTTTTAAATATATGATCTATATGGATAGAAAAAATTAATTATGCAAAAAACAATAATTGACCTTGTTTTATTGTTGAAAGTATCTTGTCAGCAGTAAGTCTTTCTTTTATTTTGGCTCGTCAAGAAATATCTCCACCACGTAAATAATTGTCACTATTACATTTATGTTTGATCACGAATAAAACAAACATGGTACAACTTTAGAGGTGTTGGAACTATTGGAAGAATTGACATGAAATTGAATACAGACATTCATGGTCCCCAGAAGATGAATCATAATAACTCTGTTGATCCTCTGACCTCTGGTGGCATCATCAGATTAAAAACACTTTTTTATTCATTACCTTGTTTAATGACCAACTATCTAGTTATTTTAGCCTTTAGCTGTAGTTTGTGTTTAGTGCTATTCTCGTATCATAACATGCTAAACATTACAGTAGCATTTAGCTCAAAGCACCACTCTATGGTCTTTTTATTTACTTTGGAAAGAGCCAGGCGAGCTATTTCCCCTGGATTCCAGATTATATGTGAAGCTAGGTTTACTATATCCTGACTCTAGCTCTGTACATGACGTACAGATATTAGATTGATAAAAAAAAAAAAACGTATTGTCATTCACTTTTAGTTAGATGCTTATTTTTTGATTACTTCAGGCCTTGTCCCTATTACAATGATCCGTCCAGCAGGTCGGACTCGATATCAATTAATCTGTTCAACCGAGAATTATAGTCCATTTTTGTCCTGTCAACTTTTTGAAAACCACTGCATCTCTCTAACCCTCTTCTTTGTTTTTTACTTGTTCCAAAAGCACAGCCATGTGTCCGTCATTCTGACTGTCTATACTGTCATTTTAAAATGTTGGTCTTTTCTGTACACACAATATCTGTTACATATCTGGCCGTACTGGGAGAGGCTTTCCTCCTCTGTTGCTCTTGCTGAGGTGTCTTTTCCCCGTTAAAGTCTCTTTTTTTGGGAGGTTTTTCCTCATCCGAATCAAGGGTCTCAGGACAGAGGATGTCGTATGCTGTACAGATTGTAAAGCCCCTTGAGGCACATTTCTGATTTGTTGTATTGGGCTGTATAATAAAATTGACTTGTAGAATCATTAGAATGACTGTAGAATTATTTCTGGCTTTGTTAAAAGTGTTTGTGTACAGGTACCACACACACCCCTGTAAAACACTTCTAATATACCCGTATTCCTCCAATTTTGTGCGTTGCAGAGGACACAGAGAGTGATATTCCATGTCCCACTGGGTGGCAGGTGCTGTGCTACAGGGACAACAAACTGCAGCAGCCGCACATTGTTTGTTCTATTACCCAACAGCAGAGTTACAAGCAAAGCTACTAAAAATGGGAAATCCATGTGTAAATCACTTCTTCATAATCTGTTACTGCAGCAACGAGCTCAGTCTGCCGCCGGCTGTGGGCTGAATGAAAATAAGCCAAAGCCATCAAGGCGCTTCATCTGTAATCCCTCCCCAGGATACAGCTGAAAAAACAACACAACACAAAAAAATAAAAAGTCTGTCTTTGTTCCACTGAAATCAATAAGGCTAAGGAATAGTATGTAATCGTGCAGCTTTATTGTAAATATGAACGGGACTGAAAAAAGTTTGTTTCAGGTCCCCTATTAGATCACTGCAATTTACCTTAGGCCAACAACTTTTAAGAAGTCTACTCTAAGTACTTGGCAACTTTAACAACAACAATATTTGGAAGACAACCACAGGTAAAGTGTCAACGTACTTCAGTATGGACAAAATGAAAAATAAAAAGAAATAAGACCTCAATGAGAAAAATGATGTGTGAAATGTAATAACATTTATAAGATGTCATATTAGCCTGGAGGGTGTCCTGGTGTTACACTGTAGTTATTGTAGTAACTATAGTTATGGGAAACCATGAAAGCATATTTGAGGGGACTTTATTTATAAATGGACTGGCTACTGAGTTGATTGATAGGATTAAAGTGGTGAACAAATTGCACTCAACATCACCCTCTGAGAATTTATACAGAGACAGAGAGTCTCGCTTCAGACAAAATGTGATTCCTTGACTAACACTATAGATCTTCATTTAAAGTTGTGTCATGATTTCTATGAACATGGCGAGCGTGCTGGCAAACTCTTGTGCCACCAACTCAAACAGTCGGCAACATCAGGTTTTATATCTGTGAAACAGGATGAGGAAGGCAATGTTGTTACGGATTAAAGGACCATTAAAGATCGATTCAGTTCTTTCTATGAAAACTTGTAGACCTCAGAAGCGAGTACCAAAGAACTTGTAGAGGACTTCTTTAGTAAATGAGAAATGCTCAATCAAATGGGTTTCATTGAGGGTAGACGGTTATCTAGCAACATTCACATTGTGTTATCCATCAACACAACGATGTTGAGCCGTAGCTTATAATATCCTTAGATGCACAAAAAGCATTTGACACGATTGAGTACAACTACCTGTTGACTGCACTTGAGAGGTTTGGAATTTGGTCGTATTATTCGTTTGTGGATGAAAATGATCTAATGTATATGGCTCCTCAAGCAGCAGTAAGAACTAATAAGACAATATCTTACTATTTTCCACTTCTCCGTCGGGCACGACAAGGGTGCCCCCTGAGCCCCTAGATTTTTGAGATCGCTATCGAACACCTGGCGATAGTGTTAAGCGGGACCACCAGTCTGGTTGAGGTACAGGAGTAGAGCAATTGCATAAATTGTCGCTTTATGCAGATAATCTTCTCTTCTTTCTGTTGGATCAATATACTACTATACTGATTGCTTTAGACCTTATAACCAAGTTTGGTCGTGTGTCAGGCTATACATTAAATACAACTAAAAGTGTTTTATTCCCCATAAATGATAAAGCATGTCAATTTCCATTCAAGAAACTTTCCTTTTTCAGTTAGTAAGGATAGCTTTACTTACTTGGGTGATTACAACAGCTTTCAATAGGGCCAAACAGGAAATGGAGAGGTGGTCAACACTTGAGTCTGGTA
Organism: Bovichtus diacanthus; assembly: GCA_943590825.1. NCBI lineage: Eukaryota > Metazoa > Chordata > Actinopteri > Perciformes > Bovichtidae > Bovichtus > Bovichtus diacanthus. The sequence goes on along the minus strand of CALSBV010012086.1, from coordinate 207,238 downwards.
AAATGACCAGGTTTTCATAGTCAAACAATCCTAGTCTTCATTCCTTAATCCTTTTTTCAGGAATTACATAAGTGCACATCTGCTTTTATTTGGAATGAAAAGGTACCTTACATAAGGAAAGCATATTTGGAAAGACAAAAGGGAGATGGTGGTCTGTCTTTACCCAATTGGGTGGCCAATCTACACAAATTAATGTTTTGGGCTCTTATAGAGCAGTATTCAAGCAATCCAGTGTCCCTTCGCTCCTTAATTTGTGCCCCAATGCCTTTAAGTAAACGCTGTTGGACTAATAACCCAATTATTTATGGTTCTCTAAAAATATGGTCTCAGTGTAGAATTCATTTTAAAAAACAAAAACAAGCTCATATTACTTCCCCTATTCTGGCAAACGTCATCTTTGCTCCATCTCTCACAGACCTGTATTTTCAATAATGACATAGGAGTGGGATCAAATGCGTCAAGGACAAAACTATTTTTTAGAAATAAAAAAGAAAGAAGCTGCTCTGTCGTGGTACGACAGCGGACACTTCTGTATCTCTTGCCAGACGACAACAAGGTGAACAGGCTGTGGCTCGGGTGGAACTTTTTTTATTTAGTGTCCTTTGGGCTCTGCACAGGCACCTCACCTCACCAATATCACTGATGCTCAGTAGATGGTTACCAATGATGTTCTGAGTGGTTTTAATCACGCGCTGCAGAGGCCTCCTGTCCGGGGCCATGCGCATCCCATGTCAATTAGTAATGTGTCCAGTCAGAATGCTTTCTATTGCTCTTTTGCATAAGTTGACAAGAACTTGACTTGGCTGTATTTGTTAAGGAAACATAAGATCATCAAAATTCCCATTGCTAAGCTCTTAACAAGGATGGAGATGTGAAATGACCATGTCAGGTTGTTTGTGATGCTGATTCATCAGGAATCTAACACTGTTCACTTGTTCCACCTCAGCTCCATTGATGTTGAATCAACAATCAGCTCCTTGGTTTTGCTGGCGTTGAGCAGTAGGTGGTTCTCTGAGCAGCACTCTGCAAGATTGTTGATTTCCTCCAGATATGGATTCACATCATTGTTTGACATGAGGAGGCTGAGCACACAACCCTGGGGGGATCTGATGTTCAGCAGAAGAGTGGAGGAGGTGTGACCACCAACCCAAACTGACTGGGATCTGTCTGTGAGGAAGTCCAATGTCTAGTTGCAGAATGTAAGAAACAAAGGTTTTCTACAGCTCTCAGATGAAGATAAATGACCTGTTCAACTTGGGGAGTGTGCTAAGAGCTGTTAGCTGGCAGAAGTCTATATTGCTGCCTGCCATAAACTGATGACAGTGACGGTCACCTGCACCATAATATTGTATTTGGTGTTTGTTAGTTTGCTTTGTTTCCTATTGGTATTGTACTACTTTGAGTTGTATGACTTTATATATTTAGTCTATTTTAATTATGTCAATAATTTGGTTGTGGACCTTTACCTTATAGGCTCCCTCGCTATCATTCATGTTTTCATCCTGAACTATCTATCCCGGCTTCTTCTTCTTTCTTCTTTTCTGTGGCAGTGCAGCCTCCACTTCCTTGTCCGTCTCCTCATCCTGCTACTCAATCTTTCATTTGCCAATTTAACGATCCATCAGCAGCTTCCTTCACAGCCTGGAAATATCTCACCATCTGATTTGAGAGGCTCTCCCGTCTGCAAGTCATTTGACAAATGGCGATGTATGCTCAAATATCCTCAGCAAAAACTGAGCTGAGAGTATTGTCTCATACTTGAGTGGGCCCACTTTGTATCCTCTGGCTTTGGTGCGTACATTTCCTTTCACTGTCTTCTGTTCTTGTATGGCTGACAGCTTGGACAACCCATCAATTCACAGACCGTCTTGACGTTTTGCAAATGATCCCAATATGTTCTTCAGGGCATCGTGCTTGGCCCACCAATGTGTCTCTCCTATTGGATCAACGTGCCTTTGTCTATTGTTGTGGCTCTCCTTCTCCCACAGGTCTGCACTCTGGTATGATTCCCTGATGATCACTGCTGTGTCATTGAGGAGATCAAAGAGGGATCCACTCTCAATCACTATTTCATCGGTATCGGAGAGCATAAGATTGAGGACACGTGCATAGCCCCATACATCCATGTGATGCCAGCAGTGCAGAGCTCTGTACTGCCCCTGCATGTTTGAAGCCCCATCTGTGGCATTCCTAATGAAGAGGCTTGTGTCTAGTTTCAAATTCTCAAAGACCTCTGTCAGCAACTTGACTAAGGACTCTCCGGTGGACTCACTGCACTGGTACACTATGACAAGCCTCTAATTGACAACGTTGTCACATACCTCAAAACCGAGCACTGGTCTTGCTGTTATGTCCTGTTTCGTATCCAGCTGGACGGAAAACATTCCAGCTTTCTGGATGTCTGGAGGCCTTTTGAAACTGTTGTTGACACGTGCAATTATTCTTGTTAAAAAAAAACATGAGTTTATGGTCTCAGTCGCTAGTTTCAAGTCTTCTTCAATACAGCATGATGTACATTTTGTAAATGATGGTCACATTTTGAGTAAAATAGATGATAAAGCAGGATATGCTTTTTGTGCCTACATTGTGATTGATAAGTTGCTACCACAGCGTTTTGGTGTTGTCCGCGTTTTTATATCTTAGAGCTTTAGCCCTTTCATGGTGTTTTCAGTCCATAAAAGCTAATTGTGACCTTTTTGGTTGCCAAAAAAAATGCCTTATTCAACATTCGGTTGTACTTAGCACCACCCTCTCATGTCACTTCTGGTTGCACAAAAACTAAATGGCGACAGGACAACTTTGTTGCCTGTTGTTGGAAATGAAAACAATTGTTTTCCCTGTATCAGGCTTACACAGATTTACAGGGACAATGGTGGCTGTCTTGAAGCAGGTGGGAACACTCTCCTGTGACAGTGATATGATCAAAATGTCAGTGATGACATCTAGTAGCTGGTTGCATCATGTTCTTAGTACATGACCAGGGATGTTATCAGGCCCAGCAGCTTTACTCCTATTCATATTCCTTATTGCTTTGGATAAGGAAAAGCTACACACCCAAAACAATCTTACAAGGTTTTAATGTGTAAAATATGCCAGAATTTAAACTTAATACATTAAAACAATGAACTAATGTTATGAACAGAGTGTGAAGAGGTAACAGTGTTGACGTTATGTCAAAGGCGTCTGTGTGTTGTGTTGCAGAGATATCTATTGAAATTAGCATGCTAACAGCTAACTGCTCCGTCCAGTGTGTAGTACCACTTGTTCCTCTAGAGGTGATAGTGAGTCAGTGTAGCTGCAGTCCTCAGTAGCCTCAGTACAGAGGGAGAAGAAGTCCAGCTGCCTGACCGACTCAGTTGTTAATATAACAGCCGTGTTCCGTGTCTGTTTTATAGTTTGCTTATTGGATACATTCAAGATAAGAAAACCACCTCGCTTTGTGGCTCAGGAAGTAGAGTGGTTTTCCATCAATTGGAAGTTGGTGGTTCAATGTCAAAGTGTCCCAAGACTGAACATGTCACACACGAAGGGTGTGTTAATGTGTGAATTATCACTCCTGATGAGCAGCACCTTGTATGGTACCTCTGCCTCTGAATGAATGTATGTGTGAATGGGTGACATGTAAAATCGCTTTGAGTGGTTACAAACACTAGAAAGGTACTACATAACCATGCGTGAGTTTATGGGAGCTACTGACCGCCCCGTTTGCATGCGCCTCCATCCATATGTTGATTAAGATGATGATAAAACGTGTAGCACCTTTAATGACCTTGACTTTGGGTTTCCAGGTGTCCAAAAGAAATATACAACTGCATACCAGTAAAACATATGAACTAAAATAAAGCAGAGGCTCGCTGCAGCTTCACCCAGTCAGATAAATAATAGTAAGGAGCAGTGACAGGCAGGATAACTCGCATAACTTTGATCATGCATTATGAATTCTGGATGTATTATTCATACGGGCGGAGAAGCACAGCTCGAGGATGTGGCCTTTTCCCCCTCTCCCTGGTGCTCACTCCTACATGAGGTAATACAGCCTTGTTTTCTCTCTACTGCTTCATCTCCACCTGCATATCAGAAAATCTCTCCCCTCTCCCCCCTGAGGCCTCATACTCTCCACCTATCCACCAACCGAGGCTCTCCATGGGCTGAGAAAAAGATTCATTGCAGAGGAGGAACTGTTGGTGAGGCAGCAGAACCGTTACAACACAGCATTTGTTCCACTGTGATGTGCTTTGAGTCAGCTGAGGAAATCTGCTCTGGATTTAGGTGATCAGAGAGAAGGGTAGAAAAGGCTTGTTTTTGTGTTTGATCGCTGCACTTTCTCTGGTATGAAACTTTGGCAAAACAAATAAGTTAGTTTAGTCTATGAATTCAGATTAAAGAACATGCAGGAAATGGTTGGTACATGCAGAAAATCAATTAAGAGGGGGAAGCTTTGAATCTTTTCATCTTTTCTACAATTTTTTCCAGTTATTTTTGCAGATTTGGAGGGTGTTTACACCCCTGAGAGTTAAAGGTGACATAGTATGCTCATTTTCAGGTTCATACTTTAATTTTGGCAGTCTACTAGAACACATTTACGTGCTTTAATGTTCAAAGAAACACATTAATTCGCTCATACTGTCCATTGCGGCTGCACCTTTATCCCTCTGTCTGAGCAGGTCCATTTTAGCGCCTGTCTCTTTCAAGCCGCCCTCCAGAAAAAGCCTAGTCTGCTTGGATTGGTCGGCTCCCACGGGCCTGAGCAGGCATCGTCCACCAACTCCAAACACAGACACCTGTCTTTCCAGTCTTCCATTATTTCAGGTAAAAAAAAGACACCTAATAAACATACAAAAGTAATCATCGTAATAGTATAGCGATTACTATTGCAACAGTCCCCTTGTGATATCCTGACTGCACATTTGTCACACCAGTGATGCTAATGAGCTAGCAACTTGCATGGAAGAGACTTTATCCTATACTTAGTCAACATATCTGATGGTGGAATTACATGTAGTGAAACATGTAGTTGAAAAAACTGCTCAATAACTCAAATATCAGCAGCGACTCTACTCTACTTCTACATGTTTCGCAGAGTAATTCAGAGATTTTCACTTGAAATGTTTTTACTTGTCGAACAGTTATTGCCATATTTACAATTTACTGTAAAATGTTTGTGAACACTGCAGATCATCTGTTTGATGGCCTTTCGAAACACTGTAGGGAATATTGTATAATTGATATTGTCATTTGTCAACACTGAATAAAGTTTGACTGTGAAAAAAATAAATGTAGTGTGTTGCTTACAGTCAGTATTTACTACCTGTCGTAAAGGATTACATTTGCATCGTCAGGATGTTAAATGGACCAGGAAATCAAGTGTTTTACATCACACGCTTAAACAGTCTAATTACATGAAGCCTTTATGAAAGAACATGATATTGCTCTAATACCACAGGAAACATGATGCTAAATTCAACACCAAAACCCTCCTTAAACATAAAGCCCTTTACTCACATCATGGACATAACATGTGGGTAAACATAATGCACAGGAGCAAAGTGTCCAGATTATGTCCTCTATTGAAGTAAAGGGTGTCTTATATACTGACATGTCAGTTGCTAATGGAGCTCTCAGGTCACAGTGGTCAGCATGACGTGACTTCTTGTGGAGACGTCCCTGCTGCTGCTGGCTGCTGCGTTGTCTCCAGGCCCTCACTTAATACAAACCTCCCCAGCAATGTCTTCCTCCTCTGACGGTTTCTCACACTGTGCCGAGACTCTGGTGGGTCCAGGAACATCTCATCAAACACAAGCTTGAGGACCGAGCACCAGGTCACTCAGAGGATCAGTAGAACATTGCAGATTCAGTGTTACATCATACTGTAATGTTTCCTCTTGTCATACCGTGGTCACCACACACTCCATTACAGGGTGTGTGGGGACCGCAGTATGACAAGAGGAAACCGAAAATGACTGAATACAATCTTCAATCCCCTGCTCCTCCTCAAGGTCCAGGTGAAGTCTCTTTATAAAGGTTACATTCGAAAATAAGATTTTTTAGGGACTGATAAATAGTCTTTAAAAATCTTCCATAATTTTTAATAACAAATAATTTCTGCTTCATTGACTTAAACAATAGTAGTGATCAGAGGCTCACTCGTATCTAAGACCTACACATCCCTTACACATAAGTTACTCTCATGATTGTTGCCTCGCATGCTCAAATCTTGACTTTGTTGTCAGTTATCTTGCAACAGCAGAAGAGAGCCCAGTCTTGAGAACATTTTTCCCTCCTGATGATCGAGCTCCACTGTGCAGAGTGCATCAGATCACTCATTAGGTCTACTCTCACAGCTTGTCGGATACGTGATGGAGAGGCTCATCGAAGACTTAATAATAACTGTAATCCAGGGCCACACCAACATAACTAATTTGCTATTCACTGTAGTGGCACTTCCCAACGATCTGTCTTACCAAATGATAAGCCTGTCTCGGGTTCAAAGACCTTAAAACCACGTCATGGATGGTTTTATGTTTTAAGAATCAAATACATTATATTATCAGTGTTAGACTTTCACTTAACCTGACCACATTTTTATAATCCAATATTTGAATCCTATTTTTCTACATTCTACAATTTACAGTGCACACTTAATCTACATTATGTCTGCTTTTAAATGACTAAAACATAACCTGCTGGTTATGGACAGGATTTAGACAGTCTCTCCTGAAGCGCAGGATCAAATAAATACTGAAGTTCAACCAACAGCTTTGTCTTATTCAGTAAGGAGACAATTCAAAAAAGAAATCACCTGGATATAAGAGACAAATGTATAGATAGACAGACAGACAGACAGACAGACAGACAGACAAACAGACAGGCAGGCAGACAGAGAGGCAGGCAGGCAGGCAGGCAGGCAGGCAGGCAGGCAGGCAGGCAGACAGACAGACAGACAGATAGACATATAGAATCTATAGAATGACAATACAATACACAATATAAAGAATATATTAGAATACACAATAAATATACTAAACTTTTTAAACTGAAATATAAAAAAATATAAACATAGATATTAGTGTACAAATTTGTTGTAGTTTTTTTTTTTTCTCAATGCAATGATGTGGAGGATGACGATGTGCACATTCACCATGTGCAAGGTTATGGAAGGAGCAGCACAGAGTGGCGTATGGTTGACTTAGAACTACAAAGCTGAGCCTTCTCTTTTAGACAGAGGTGTTGAAGAGAGTTATTGCTCTGGGCAGAAAAAAAGATTTCCTGTATCGGTCATGGTGACGTTTTGTTCAGTATCCTCCTCTCCACCACAATTTCAAAAGGTGTCTGGTTTGCAGCCAATTACAGCGGCAGCCTGTTTAATCAGTCTATTAAGTCTGTTGGTGTCACCGGCTCCAGGTCCACTCATCCCCTTCCCCAGAAAACACAGCTTACGGCTGTGAAGTCCATAACAATCTACCTGGTCTCAGCCACATACAGAAGCAGATGATTTCTTCCAGCCCTTTACACACAATCATCTACCAGCACTCTGCACTCCTCCTGCCGCACATTACTTATACACTCACAGCAGTCATCCCGCTTGTGACATGACCCAAAGTTTTACTGAAACTCTGTGTTGTAGCAGGTGAGAAGAAAGGGAGACAGCACCGTACCCTGTGGAGCTCCAGTAATACTGACCACCATTTCGGAAGGAACGCTGCTCAGCTGGACAAACCGCAGTCCTATGTCCTCGTGCACACAGAGCGCAAATCTGTGGACTCAAAGCAGTCCTGTAGTGCCTCATTATCCGTGAGACGCTGTCATCCCTGCCAAGACAGCAACGGCCAGAGCCACCCACATTGAGCTCCACAGCTGCTCTTCAGAAATCTATGGGTACGTCTGCGTCCATCCATTTCGCACGCTCTTTGTTAACCAGGTGCAGCAGCTGTACAACATAATGTAAGATGCTGTATACAACACAGCTATAGAATCAGGTTGTACAGCAGCTATTAAAATGATTCACTTCCTAACTCTGTGAATTGATTTCAACACCAAGCGTGAGATCCACAAACAACCGCGTGGAAAATACAAATGGTTTTTAAAGTGAGAGGAAGTGTCACATTCGGCTCCTCTGGCCATGTTCAGACCTGGCATTAACATGCGTCTTCTGTGATCCGGTCACAAGTGGCCAAATCTATTATGAGTAAGTCAGTTCACACCTGGCATTGGAATTCATCTCCACATGCATGCTGAGTGACCACTTGTGACTGGATCTTACATCCCCACTCTATATGTAAATAAACGGGTACATCATTTCCGTTTGCATATACAATGAAAAAACGGTGTTTGTTATTGGTTTGTTGGGTGTGGGCATACATTTCAGTTGTCACTCTCACAAAAAACAGAAATTATTACAGAAACTTGCAATGACTAAGGAAAAAACGTTGCCTACAGTCTTTGTCCGTGTGGTTTCTGTGACATGAGAAATACTGTTTAAAATACTGAAGTTTAGAAATACAGAAACAACTGAAATACACTGACGTTGCAGACAAAGCCAGTGAGCGTTTTTCATTCCGTCTAAGCAGAGGCAGGCTTTGTGGTCCAGACCACCTCCAAATGTGGTTTGAGTGATTGGATCTCCATGTGTCCTCATGCACCTCAAGCATTCACACCTGTTCACCAACCTGCTTACTGATTTTCCACTTTCCCTGATCTGCCCCGCAGTAACCCCTTTTCCCTCCTGTCCCAGTCACCTGAACTTTCCCGCCCACCTGCTCATCTGTACCCATTGTGCCTTGTAATTTGCCCATTTCCACTCATTCCCTGCCAGTGTTTCTTGTACCTTGCTTTCCAGCCTCTAAACCTTGCTTCCTGAACTCTGTTATTTGAACCTGTACCTACCTGCACTTGAACCCTTATGTATACCTTTCCCTGCCACATTGCTGCTATCCTGTGGACTCATTACTACTTCTGTTTAGACTTACCAGTGAGCTTCTGCATTATGCTAGAATTGTGAAAGCGTCTTGATTCTATTCCTTGTCGCCTCACATATACCTGTGTAACAGGAAGAAAGAGCCGTTGAGGGGAGGAGAGAAAGATGAATGTACTGTATAAGAATGTTTAAAAAAAAGAAGGACACATTTGGGGCAAAGCAAATAAAGGGAACACGGGTGGAGGGAAGAGGGTGGGAAAGAAGGAGACATAAGAACAAAAGAGTTGAAAGAATAGATGTAAAGTGAATGGATTGGGTCCGTTTGAAGTTTATCCCCATCTAGCAAAAAGCCAGTCTTCCCAGCCTTACAATTAGAGGCAGCTGTAGCTTCAACCATCATCTTGATATTCACTAACTGTCCTACAGTCATTAAACTGATGGATCCACCTTTATGCTTAGCATTTGCATTCCCCTCAAAGACGATATTTACTGCCATTTGAGGGAACAGATCTAATGGTGGAAGTGCTGCTGCATTAGCAAGGTAGCACGGCCAGAGGTGAGCACCACCTTGAAGATGGAAAACATACTAATTTGTTTGTCACACCCGTGCAAAATCATATTCATGCAATTACGTAGCATTGGCATTTATGGGTCACAAGTCAGATGGCAGGCTCTGAAAGGCAGCAGATTGTGACAATGACAATGACATTTTCACATGGACTGTATTGTCATTTATTTGGAGCTCAGAAAAAAACATCAAGGGTATTTTTCACTGAAACAGCTCTTTACAAATGTACTAATGTTCCTTATACAATACTTTGCACACGATGGGCTCCATTGATCACTGCAGGGATACTGGTTACCACACTAACAATCTGTATTCATTAAGCATTATCTCATTATGTACAATTTGCAATAAAAACATTACGAGTTTGTTGTCCATGTTGGTCGATGTTTGCTGTAATCAAAATCTTGAAGAGTCAGACCAACATTTTATCAAAGCAAAATTAGTTCATTTCAATAGAATCGTTGCAATCAGTAGATTTGTTGGTAGATGCTTACATAAATGCAGAGCTTTCCAGCTATTGTCCAATAACAAACATGACAATTAGCAAGCAAACTATTTTAGCTCACTATGAAAAAATAATCCCATGAACTACCCTTAATTATTCCTTAATTTTCCCTTGACAACACCTGAATATAAATAGTGTTTGGTTTGAAAGCCACAGATCCCTTAACTAATAATGGGTGAATTGATTGAATGTTAAGGTGAAAAATGATGGGATTTAGTTGGCAGCAGCATTGTACTTAGCTCATCATCCATTTTAAAAAAGATGCACGGATGGATTTCGGTGTCACGCTTTCTAAATAACTGGTCCAACTGGGCAGTCACCTTCTATCGGCCTGGAGCCTTGTTTTGTTTCTGTGTTCCTGCTTACACTCAATGTTGAGAACATTTAGGTGTAGATCCTCTTTTTTACTGGATTGCATTTATCATTTTGATGTTAATCAATGTGGTCAATCAATCTAAACTGAGATTTGTAGATATTTGGCATAGCGTTTATAGGTTATCCGTTAATATGTCTGGGTGTATGAGGCCATTGTGCGCAATGATGCAAGGAGTACACTGAAGTGTCAGCTATTTAATAAACTGGATTAATCAAAAACTTTGCTGGCTGGTGACAGTTTGCTGGTAAACACTTTCTTAATTGAATTTTACAGGAAATGCACTATATTATTATATACAGTGGTATTGCAATATAAATTACATCTAATGTGAGCGTTTTATCCATATTAGGCATGGGCCATCATTGTTTTTTTCGTCATTATGTTTGATCTGCAATATCCTTTGTGATGGGGGGGTTGGAGGGGTAGTGCAGTAAAGACTGACCACAATGAAGCTTGACAGTGCTATCTTAGTTTGATTTAACTGACGTGGAGCCATGGGATTGTGTCTTTCAACAGAAATGAATTGACACCCACAGATTTCTTGTGATGTTTTTTTTCTTTTGAACAGTGAACTGCTAAATCTCAAGAAAGGCAGCCAACTAGATTTATTCATTCTTTACCTTATATCTCCTGCTGAATAAAGGAGCTTTAAATATTCAAGCAGTATTACCATTATCAGCCCTCTCCCATGCTTTGGCAGGTATCCACTCTTATCTTTGCTGAAAAGGAAATTATAGCTCTATCATCTGGCCCACAAGCTGTGTCAGCCACAAACCCCACCATCCCAACCCCTACACCCAACCAGCCTCTTTTCATCTTTATTGTACACGTTGGGGGCTCCTGTACATCACCAGCATATTAAAATCATTGTCTGAAAGTCAAAGCAGGTCAACATTAGCAGTCCAGTCCAGACCACCTCAGTTGAATTCAAGACATTTCTCATAGGAAGTCCAAATGGGATCAACACCGTGTCATGACCAGACCAAAGAAAATTGAGTCCTATTCACGATTTAAGAGAAAGACCCAAATGTTCCTGTTTTTTTATGTGAAAGCACATATTTAAAACTATATGCAGATGAGTAACGCGCCTACGCAAGCGTGACACTGTTTTTTTTAAATAGTAAGGTTTGAGAGGAAACGTATGTGTTGGGAAGGAGTGAGCACACGACTTGTTGAATGAGACTTGGATTATACTGCAAGAGTTACATGAGAGTTTGCAAACAGATGTTTTGATATCGTTTTGCTGTTGTTAAAACACCATTTACTTCAATTCAACAAGACTGTTTTTTTTTACTCTTCGTTCTGTTAAGAATATCCTTTATATAATGTGTTTATTCATTTAAGTTTACAGGAAAACCTCATCTGACCATGTGTGTGCGTACATTCTGTTATACATGTGTGCGTGTACATTCTGTTTTAGTTGTGTGATTTGTACTCTGGGATGGCTCCTCAGAGGCCATGAGAAAGTAACCTACACATCTGCAAGGGAATTGGCTGTGACAGGGAGACGTAAAGAATGTGGAACAACTAATAGGATTGGAATGTGTTTTTGCCATTTGTAGGCGGTGTTCAAACCTATATAAATCTATACTGTCTTTATGTTCTGGGGGGCACACCACGATTGACTGCTTGAGAGCAAGGTAGTGTTTTCTCATTATTGTATTGTTGTACAACAAAATAATAATTAATCAACCATATATCTGTGTTTGTGTTTTATTGATATCTTTCTGTTTCATTCATACATGTTGTGAGCGATTAAATCACTGTGGAGGCATGCGAGAAAAACGTTTTCTTTGTGAATTCACGGTAACACGGGGTGAGTAATTGATATACAAATAATCATTTTGTGGGGAAAGTATTCCTTCAAGTCCAGTATCAACAATAAGTGCCAATGTAGGTAGTGTTGTGTGCCCTTTATGCAGTAAGGTGGAAAGTAAGAATGAGGATGAAGCCATCCCTTTATTCCGACAGTCCATTATTCCAAAATCCTGATAGCCCCAAAAAATGTCCAATTGGACTTAAAGTCCATTTATCTGACAGCCAGTTACCCCAACAACAAACAGCCACTATTCCTAAGGCCCATTGCTCCACACTCTTAAACAGAAGAACTTGGCTAATTATTATACAGAATGACATCATCAGACCTTCCTGCTCACATTTTTTTTTTCCTACTATGGTGAAGGTATGAACGCCCTACTCTGTCTCTAACTGGCTTACCATGATATTCTTACCCTAACCTTTACCAACCTCACCCCTCAACTAACTAACGGAGGCAACAAGTACCAGCCAATCAGAGGCAGAGTAGGGTGAGTCAAGAAAAAAAATCTGGAAGGTCTGATGACATCATTCTACAAAATAATTGGTCTTCTATTTCTGTAAGAAAATACTTTGAACGTTTTAAAAGTAAAACTTTTTTTCAGATCTTACACCTCTAGGATTAAGGTTTGATAAGATAAGGGAAAAATTACTCAGTTAGGGTGAGCAAAAGACTAGTTTCTCAGATTCGTGTTCTTTTATTTAGAAATAGAGACGCATAGAAATCAATTCCAGAAAACTTTTCTTCAGGTTAACTGTATTTATTCGATGATGGTATGGTACACATTACAAAAGTACTCAGCTGAGGACCGCCCCATTTTATTGTTCCACAGACCACATTTAAGTAGTTACTCTGTCTCACAGATTCATAGAACGGCCACGATCTCTTGTTTACAACATATTTTATACCTGCCGCCTTTTGGGTATAGTCTTAGTCTATAGTCAATGTCACAACATTTCCTCCTTTTCTCCTGACAGACACAATGTCATTACTACGGCCGCTGAACGTAAACATATGTTGCATTTGCTGAAATGATTTATGGTTTTATTTTTCTTGGGAGCACAGTATCCCTTTAAGGTACACTGTATAAGATATGCCGATGGTGGCTGTCTTGAAGCAGGTGGGAACACTCTCCTGTGACAGTGATATGATCAAAATGTCAGTGATGACATCTAGTAGCTGGTTGCATCATGTTCTTAGTACATGACCAGGGATTTTATCAGGCCCAGCAGCTTTACTCCTATTCATATTCCTTATTGCTTTGGATAAGGAAAAACTACACACACAAAAAAATCTTACAAGGTTTCAATGTGTAAGATATGCCAGAATTTAAACTTAAAACATTAAAACAATGAACTAACATTATCAGCAAAGTGTGAAGAGGTAACAATAATGGCGTTATGTCAAAGACGTCTGTGTGTTGTGTTGCAGAGATATCTACTAAAGTTAGCATGCTAACAGCTAGCTGCTCCGTCCAGTGTGTAATACCACTTGTTCCTCTAGAGGTGATAGTGAGTCAGTGTAGATCCAGTCTGCGTCAGTACAGAGGGAGAAGAAGCACAGCTGCCTGACTCGGGCAGATTTAGGGCTTGTCAATATTAAACTATACAAATTATCGCAACGTAATGTTACACGAAGCGTACAGCCTCCAGTGCCACAGTAAACACAGATATCTAAGCCCCACGTCAAGATTAGAAGACAGCAGTGATATTTAGACTCTCAGAGTTTCAGAAGTCTGGTCGAATGAACTGACAGATAGACTGACGGACTGACTGACGGACTGACAGGCTTACACGGGAGTAACAAACAACACAGTAAATATATCACCACTAGAAGAGAGAGATATAGCTGTAGAAAACAATACAAAATATAAAGAATACATGATAATACTAAAAAACTTCGATTTACAATAAATATGCAAAACTACTACATCGTAAATAAGGCATAGGATAACATACTATAGCAGGTTTTTTTTAAATAACTGATTGATGATTGTTAAACGTAGATTGTATTGAATTGTATTAGAGGTGAAATACTGCCCCCTATTTCTTTGGAGCAGGTGGCTCAGAACTACACATTGAACCTTTAACCAAAAGTTTTAGTTGCCTAACCCTATTCATACCCTCACCTTGCCATACTCTTAATCTTTCCATAACCTTAACCATATCATAATAAAAAATATTATTAATTGTTCTATTAAAAATAATTAGTAATTACTTTAATTATAATGACTTAATTTACATTAAATCCCCTCAATGGGGCACCACCTTTGTGTCAAAGGAAAACGATAGCCAGTTAATGTCTCATTAAATAGTCTCATAAAATATACTAGACTATGAATTAGGAACTCTCCTTAACAATTAAATTGATAACTATAAACAAAATCACCATAATAATAGCTAGTAAAAGTTGAAGGATTTCAGAATTATTTGATTAGTTGTTGTACAACATTAAACAAATCGGCCGAAAGCATTGATTAAAAAGATAATACATTTAAAACGCAGTGTCTATTTCAGCTAAATATAATAAAAAGTTAACAGAAAAACAAAGGAAAGTTGTTTGTGTGTGTGAAAGAGAGAGAGAGAGCGTGTGTGTGCGCCTGACAGGGGTGCGCCTAAAAGTGTGCGTGGTTTCTGATTCCGTCTCCGTGTGCTCTGCATGGGCCCTGCACGAACATATTTAGAATCAGAGAACAAAGAACATGTCTTTAGAGCGGGAGCTTTGAATCCCTTTCTGTGTGTATCACTATGGTTAAAAGCCAATTTACAAAATATGTGAGATGTGAGATTATCCTGGTGAATCATATCAGGTTGCAGGAAGTGATAGAAGGTTTTGACAACCGTGAAGGATCCTGGGAAATCGAGTCACATACCTCAGCTGCCATGGCGTGAGTTCCCAACAACACGTAGGCTTTGTGCAGACATCGACATACCTCCATTTTATTGTGACTATACATACTCTACGCTACAAGAGGTGGGTACCAATCTACTTTGCATGTGTGGAACGCGTCCTCTGAAGCATACTCCAGAAAGTAAACAGCTGTCCGTGTACACATCTTGGGAGCATAACCTTGAGGCAACACCTCTATGAGGCTGTACTTGGGCACAGCGGTGCTTTGAGCTAAATGCTAATGTCAGCATGCTAACATGCTCACAATAACAATTGTGTCATGCAATGTTAAGCAGGTATAATGTTAATCATGCTTACCATCTTAGTTTAACATATTAGCATGCTAATTAGCACAAAGTAAGGGGATGTCACTAGTTCCAGACACTAGAGGAGAGTTGATGAGCTGAAAACAGATTGAGTCATTGGCTGCGTTATATTGATCAACAATAGAGAGTAGCAAAGCAGACTTCCTCTTCCACCGATTCATTGATGAAGTAATCCTGCCGAGCACTTTAAATCATGACCTGTCCTGTGTTTTGCTCTGAGCACATCAAATTGAAGACTCAGGCAAACTTGTCCTCCCTGACCGTGTACATGCCAAACAGGACGGGATACATGGGGTGTCAGAGGTCTTAGCAGCTTAGTTCTCCTAGTAGCCCACACTGGGAAGAAATGCTAAGCTCACAAATAAATCAATAGTGCAGAGGCCCAGCTTCAGGCAAGGCCAGGTACCGGGGGGGGGGGGAGATCTTTCTATTGCTTTCGTTCACTTAGCCAACAGCAAATAAACTGAGCGGGTTTTTCTTTCTCCCCCAATAAGAGTGGATGATTAACAGAGGGCACCTCCCAAACAGACAACCGCAGCACCTCAAAGTGTCTGCGAAGGTGTTTTTTTTCGTTTTTTACATCCTCCGTAAAACAGGTAACCAATGTGTCATAAAGCATCTTCCTGAATCCAGAGATGCAATAGAAAGAAAAAGTGAGCATTAAAAAGATTGCCAGGATTGGCCCAAAAAGTAAATGGTATTTAGAGGCTTTTGTATGCACACGGAGATAACTGCTCGCCAATGACTGAAACTAAAAAAATTTTTCAGAACTCCATCCTCCTACAGACGCTTTGTGTTTATCATATTGTGTGTGGGAGAGAGACAAAGAGAGAGGTGCTGCTATCATATTGGGCCGTTCTTTCCATAATATATTAGCTCATTTAAATTCAATAATCCAGTTTTCTAAACTGCTTATCATGCTCAGGGTAAGGCTGGAGCCTAGGCTGCATTATACAATTCTTCCTAGCCACATAGTTTATTCTTCACTTGTAGGTGAAGTCAACGTAACGGCCTTAACTGGGCGCCCGCAGTGCAGCGAGCACCCCGCCTGCTGACATGCCCTTGAGCAAGACACTGCAGCCCTTCCTGCTGCTCTGCAAATAACCCTTTGGTCTGCACTCCCTGTGGAAACGCCAAGAAAGAAAAAACTTTATGATCTTTGCATTCTGTTCCACTGCCCGACCTGAGTTGTCTCTCCAGTATACACTCAATACAGCAAACACTAGCATTTCTTTTGACTTTTGACCCAGGTAAATGCTGCAGGCTACATTATTTGATGAGACTGAAAAATCATATTATTAATTATTTATGCTTTTGTTGATGATTATTCCAGCAACACAGTGGTGTTTTCAAGTGGAGTTTAGTTACTAAGCTATAGCTACTGTGTTTTCAAAATATATTGACTCCATATGACTCTGCCACCCTACAACTCTGCAATCCCAGTGATTGGCCAGGATGCATCTTCTGGGCATGCAGAACTCAACTTTAAAATATTCTCTAATCTAAAAAAATCTTGTTGCTCCCTTTTTGGGAAAGCATGCAAGTAAGTTTTGTTTCTATTATAGACTTACATTTGAATTGATAAATAAATCTTTACCCAAAATGCACTTCAGCTACGGTCCTGGACGAGCTATGTGAGTGGGGATACGCTGTTCCACACGTTCTTGCAAGCAAACGATGTGGTCATGGGTGAACATGGGAAATGTCTAATAATTGAACACCTCAACACCGTCTCGCCAAGAAGCTGGGGAAATACTTCCCACTGATGGACACACCTCGGACGTGAATTCACAACCCATTTAAGCTTCCATCCCTGTCCCACAGCCGTCATTTCAGGAGCAGGAGCGGCTGATTGACTTGTCAGCTCGGGGACTGCTCATTGTTCCAACGGCCCATAATTTAGAAACCCCAATAGTCGGAAAAATGTCCCATTGGACCAAAAGCCCATTAGTCCTGAAAACAAACGGCCATTGCTCTCGCCAGTCAGAGGCAGAAGTGATGCAATTTTGGCATTGAAAATAGAATTTGGAGATAGCTGCTCTCCAATTACTGAAACTGACTTAAAAAAAATAATAATAATAATTAAGAACTCCATCCAGACACTTGTGTTTATTGTATTGTGTGTGGGGGAGAGACAAAGAGAGACGTGCTGCTGTCATTGAAAACAAGACCTGAACTGGAAAAGGAAACATTGGCATTAAAACAAGTGTTTGCTCTGAAAAACATTTGACAGAAAAATAAAACAAATGCAATGAACATTTTTGATAGCGTTTTGCATTCCAATTTTCGATGACAATCTGTTTTTTTTCAGTGTTTTTCAGGAGAAAGGAAAGGAGATTGTGATTTACATCCAATCTGCATACTTTATGCGTTATGCTGGTCTGGTGGAAATCCGCTGGAACAAGTGCTAACCTTAGCTAATGCATGTCAGCTAGCTAAAGCTCTATGCAAAAAACAACAGCAGAGATCAACAGACTTACTTGCGGCTTTGGGAAATCCAGGCAACCTTGTGGAAGCCATTGCTGTAGTACACGTGTGATAGTGTTTTGGGGCCACAAACAGACTCTTGTTTAGGGCCACCAAGATCCTGAGGCCAGCCCAGGTGATCAGCTCACAGAAAACACCCTGCTCATCAACATCTGTTTCACTGAAAGTGTCCGACATGTTCCCCCTTCACCGCCGGCTGCTGAATGAAACTCCACCTGCCACATTTGCTTTATTAACGGCAGAGCCGGGACTCATATACTGTCTGTTCTGTAAAGCAGGATGTGTCAAGAATGCATTCAAGCACTTGGTGTAAACACTAAGAAAGTGATTGAATTGATCATTATCCAAATAACGCAGCGGGATACAGAGCATTTCTATCAGCCATTGTAATTGTCTCAATGCAGTTTCAGGGGAGTGAGGAGACTGAGAATTAGGACGAGGACAACCCCAGAGAACAGCAACCGCTTCAACGGAGTAAACTGCTTTTTATTTCCAACCAAAACAAAGAATCACCAAATCGTCCTATGAAGGACTTACTTTGGTCCATTAGTGGACAGGAATGGCAGATTGGCTGGTTTAGGACCTGTGTGATGTGTCATCTTGGGGCCAAGCTGTTCTAAAAGTGATCAGACGCTGGCTGCAAGAACAGAAAGATCCCCCACGTCTCTAAACAAAGACAGCTTCCATGTCTGCTACTGGTAATTTACTGTTTTTGAAGTTAGTTATAATAAATCAGTTCACTTAAAGGACCAATGTATAGCATAAAGTGGGATTTATTGCTAGCAATATAATATAATATTCTTAACTATATTTCCATTAGTGTATCATTACCTGAAACTAAGATTTTTGTTTGTTAGTGGGTCCTCTTCCACAGAGTCCGCCCATGTCGCGCCGCCATGTTCTACAGTAGCCCAGAATGGACAAACCTTTCCTGATTTTTACGTTGCCTGAAGGCTACCATAGGATCTCTGAAGCAGAGGGGCTTTCAGTTGCTTGGAACATGCAGCCTCACAGCTAGACGACACTAAATCCTACACACTGCTCCTTTAACTGTTTTTATACTAACACGGAATGCTAGGATATATGCATCAAGGATGAAAATAAAAACAAAGAACATCATATACTATTATTCATCATGTGATCTTCATTTTGGAATTTCATTAAATTATCCGTTCATTGTATTTATCGTAATTCATTTCTAACCGGTACCTGAGCCCCCAAACAACGCAGATCCTTGTGTTTTTTTTGTGTTTTTTTTAACTACTTTGGGGTTTGAATTGCTGTTTAGTACAGTGTGATGTTGTGACATACTGTAGGTAAAGAGCCCATTCTTTTGGCATTTTTCCCCTCATATAATGCATAAAGCAGACAAGTTCCTGGGCCGCCCTGCCTGCCGTGCCCTCATAGTGCAGTCTCCTTCATGATCAGTGCTGACTAATGTCTTATTGCTGCTTCTCACCTCTATCACACTAATGGAACAGCTGCAGCCCTAACAGCCCTTCAGCTGACGGGTGCACATTAGAACATGCAAGGTGCTCCCCTCATTTTCATTATTCCATGATAATGCATCCAGCGCCGCAAACACAAACACAGCCCCCATATGTACGTGCACACTGTACTGTATATACACACAGCGTGCCACATCTCCATCAACAAAACGTTTGTCCTGTCCTTCGGGAATACGACCAACAATGAAGCTCATCTGTGATAGAGCTTGAGCCACTTGCACCATCATGTACACCACAGCCAGGCGTCTAATATGTAGATCTATCTTCCTGTTCTCAGCAGCTTTCACATTAATCACCTGTCAGGACGGCAGCCACTGAGCTTGCACTGAATCCATCTTGTCTCTAGAAGAGAGAGCTAAACATGTCTGTCTGTCGATGCACTGAAACTGAGTAAGTAAGCACTGAAAGACACAGACACAGTATACAATATCACCTGAACATTAATTTCAGTTTATAGCATATAATTAAAGCTCAAATTTACATATTTTTTAACATAAAAAATAGGAGATGTTATATTATTAGTGTGTGTCTTTGACTTTGAATTACCCTCATGGATAAAGAAAATGTGTAAAGACCAGGCTGTTTGACCTTGTACCCTCTCTACTGCTTATGGTCGGCTCCCACTCCAACATGAATGAATTCATATGGATTTGTGAAAATGATTGGCTGCTGTTCATGTCAAATATTAAACTTTAACCTTAAAGACCATGAGCTTATATGTTTTAAAATGTGCTGTAGCTGTGCTGCTTTGGCTCTCAGTGAGAAGCTAGCAGTTGCAAATCAGGTGTTGGGATTTGGGATGAGCAAGGCTGGTTATTAACACATATTAATGATAATTAATATCAATACAACAAAAATCACAGTAGGGGTTGATAATATTGTAGCACTTCAATGATGTAGGTGGAGTATATCAGAAGGAATTAGTAAGTGTTCAAAATAAATATTAATTATATTAATTAGTATGACTTAATTTACATTATATCACCTCAAGAGTTTCAAAGGAAATGATACCCAGTCAATTTAATATATAGATATATATATAGTACATTTACATAGTACATTTACATATATAACATTCTAGAGTATGGATTAGGAACTCTGATTAATAATTTAATTAACACAACACATAGACGTCTTTAACATAACGTCAACATTGTTGCCTCTTCACATTCTGTTGATAATGCTGTTAGTTCATTGTTTTAATGTTTTAAGTATACATTATTGCATATCTTACACATTGAACCTTTAAATACAATAAAATAAATAAATAAAATAATGTAAAAAAATGTCTATAAGACATTCTTAATCAAAACCCTGGCTTAATCTTAACGGCCCTCTCGGCTCTCGTTCCTCTTCCCTCGCTGGCGTTTGGTCCAGCAGGTGTGGCTCACTGGCTGGGTGGTCAGTAGATGCTGTGGGCGGCCATCGTCTCAAGGCCCGCTGTACTTAATCCAACCAGAATGCCTCCTTCTCTGATGTTGAGGAGTGTATCTCTGTCGTATGTGCTTCAGTAAAAAGAAAAAAGACGACTAGAGACAAAATGACGACAATTCTTTTTTTTCTAAACCTGGATAAACTGGATCCAATGTCATCAATCCAAATTGACAGTATTTCTTAAGTAGCACATTTAGTTTTGTTTTATTTCCTCTTGCACAAGAAACAATAATCAGCCACTAATTTTGTTTTAGATCATCTCTAAATTACTGCACATTTCTGTATTATGTGGCACAAGATGCATTCAGTAATACAGATCTGCATAAGTGCACAATTTTGAATTCCAAAATCATTAGAAATTATACTTTGGGGACCAGCAATACGCAACGTGGTGAATAGGATGGACAAATGGGCAATGATGAAGGTCAGATATGAAGCTAGGAACTAGACACATCTGTGCTTTAAAGGCAATCACTAAAATATTTAAATCTTGATTTTCAGGTTACCAGTAGAATGATGCAAAGATTGCCAAGATATGTTCTAATTTTTTAATGCCAGTTACACCAACTATGGCTGTTGTTTGGAGAAGTTGAAGAATGCAGATAATTTTTTTTCTCTCCAATAGACAGAATGGAATCATTGTCTGACTGTTTCCTAATATTAGATTTTAAATCTACTTTGTTTCTTAAATTGACAGAAGCAACATTTTACAACTCCTTTGACATCGAATGTAAAATCTTTTACGTTTATTAAAATTATTTGAGTGATCACTGATGGATGCATAGCTTAGTCTTGAATTCATTACATTCATACACATTTGCGATTTATATCCCTGCCAACATATACAACAAATGCAGAAAACGGTGTGATGTATTAAGAGGTGCTAGATGGGCACAAAAAGCTTTGAATTTCAATACGGCTTCATGTTCTGTTGCATACTAGTAGGCCGATTCAGTATTGGCATTTGTGTATATTTTACTTACCACCATTTATTCCTAATCACTCTACATTATTTACAATGAACAAATAAAGTATGGTAGAGCAGCGAGTTTTGACAGGCTGCTTTAACTTGTCAGTCCGCTGTTACCAATGGAAAAAATGTCATCAGATGTATGTATGTATGCATCAGATAAAATACTAAAACAAATGTTTTCTTCAGCAATGTTATTCTTAAATGACTTAAAAGAAAGAAACAAAAATAATAAGAATAATATTGAAGAACTAAATGGCCTGTGTGTCCACTATGCCTGTATAACAATGGCCCACCAATGAACAATGTAAATAAAAAAATGGCCCATGGCAGAATCTCATTGCTCCCTGCTGTACAGTATTGCTTTGAACATTGTTTTCTCAGTTTACTTGACTCAGTAGATTGGGGCTGAATACTACAAGTTTGAAAACAAATACAAAAAAAAATTTCTTGGGATGTGGAGTTAGAAAGAAGAGAGCTCACCCGACCTCTGTAGCCCGCTCCTTGTCTCTGCTGCAGGCTAGAGGCTCGAGGCTACGTTAGCTGCTGCTAGCGTGAGGGCACGGTCACACACGCTCAGATTTGTGAAGGCTACCAGAGAACCCAAGTGCAGAATAGAGGCTGGAGGCAAAGAGTTGGGCAAAGTAATGGTATTTAATAATGTACAGTTAAGTTTGAGCTGCAGGGGGGGTCCAGTGCAGAGTGGAGCCAGGGAATGGAGAAGGCGGAGGCAGGATGGGGTTTACGGCTGAAGCCAAGGGGGGACCGAGCAGGCTGGAGAGCTAGGAGACGGGCATGGAGGGAAAGCCAGGGAGAGCGGGAACAGGATCCAGGAGAGGGAGGAGGTCTGGAGACAGAAGCAGGAGTCAGGCTGGAGGAAACTGCAGGCACAAGGAAAACAAGGAATTAGTGACAGAATTGACTTTTGCTGGCAGAAGAGTTAATCACTGAGCAAGAAACTTGACTGACTGTGAATACAGAGCCTGAGATCTGCCGATGTGGAGGAGTCAGGACCGGAGCTTCATAGCGGAGCTGATTGGGATTGTTGGCAGCTGGTAACCTGGCTCCAGCACACCTGTCTCCACTCCTGCAATCTCACACACACACACACACACACACACACACACACACACACACACACA
>CALSBV010012086.1:160738-184293 GCA_943590825.1 Bovichtus diacanthus | reverse complement strand
CACACACACACACACACACACACACACACACACACACACACACACAAGCAGAGAGAGGGGGAGGGCGAAGTGGAGGCCATGACACGAATGCAGGCGAAAACCATCACTCGCCGAGGTGATGATGCTCTGGCCCGTGGGCGGTCCTTGGTTATGGCTCGACTTTCAACATGGCGGCTGGGTCACCAACTTTACTAATTTTTTCAGCTTAACAGTACACTCAAATATGTTTCTGAAAACATTTGAGACGAGAAATAGAAATGTTTGTTTGTTTCTAACTCAAATGCGTGCTACTATGGGTTTTTTTCAGGCAGTTTCTTCCATGCTAACAAAGCAGTATTACATTGTTTCACAGTCTAAAACCACCAATGGTGCCACATTTATGAGCTGCCATACTCACCATCAGTAATTCATGTTGGGCATGTATGACAGAGAGTGCAGCCATTTATTGTGGTTGTATATTCACACAGTCAGCCTTCTTTTGTGCTATAATACATTGTGGCGGAGCACAGCATTAGTCAAGCACGCACTCTCAATCACAACACCTAGCCTGAGTCTTTGATCACAGTCTGTGACCATTTCAGCTCAGTCCCCACGCTTAGTGCTGATTGTCAAAACATTGTGTGGTCTTTTATTTACTTGTACAGCAAATCAAAAAGCTTTTTAATGACCACACGTTTTACACATTGATTCAGCAGTGTACTATGGTGCCATTAATAATCTGGATGAGTTAATGCCGTTGCAGAGTGCTGAGTAAGGCAACACACTGAAGGATCTATGGAAAGGTGTCTACAGTATGTCTTTAAGAACAGAGCTCTCTTGTTAGCTGTTGTTGTATTTCACATTCACAAGGTAAATGTTTGCTTGCTGTTGGATTTTAAAGACACCTTAGACATCATCCAGGAAGACGGATTGTGATGTTTGGTGGCATTGAGATGATGAAGCTGCCCATCTTGTTGACAGTACAACATGCAACGCTGCATGCTGATGACACAGTGCCAGTGAAGTAGGGATGTATACAGACAGCTGAAAGGAAGATTCACACATTTTCAGAGATTTTTTTGTTTTTGCCTTACTTTCAGTTTCAACAAGAAGATCAGTTTCAGTTGAATCTCAGTTTAGGACAGATGGAATCGGCCTTTTTTCACAGCAAACATGTTCACTTGTCACTGGTGTGAGTAACAAATGAACTAAGGCTCAGTTCCATTCAAGTGTCTTAGCATCAGTCAACTCATGACATGATAGAAAACACAGTCAACAGACTCAGCAGATTTAATGTGAGGGGGGAGATTCTTCCAAGGTATGGGTGCTAGGACGACAAAAGAGCAGTCGCCTTTGATTTTACGTTGGATAGCCAACAGGTTTTAGTTGGAAGACCAAAGTGAACGCTTGGTGTATGGGATCAGCAGCTCGGAAATGAAGGCAGGAGCTAGGTCATGGAGTGCCTTATAAGTGTTAATAAATAATAAATCAAATAATCTTATAATCAATCCTGAACTTCACTGGCAGCCAATGCACCGAGGCCAAAATAGGAGTAATGTAAATTCTACAGCCAGTTCTAGTAAAGAGCCTAGCTGCTTGAAATGTGTACAAGCTGAAGACGGGCCAGGGCAGTTTGGCTGAATCAAGTGACAATGGCGTTGCAGAAGTCGAGAAAATCTAATAAAGGTCTGATTTTTGCAATGTTTCACAGTTGAGAAACAATAGGATTGAACCAAGTTATTGACATGGTGTTCACATTCTAATTGAGGATCAAATATAATGCCAAGATTCCTGGAATTAGGTTTGACATAGGGTGGCAAGAGGGCCAATACACACTGAAGAAAGCCATTTGTAGTATTTTTGGGGCCAAGAATTTAGTTGAAGAAAGCTGAGAAACATCCAATTCTTTATAGTCGCTAAACAGTGGCAGAGGGCGTCTAGGTTGCTGAAGTCATCTGGTTTTACTGAAACATATAGCTAAGTGTTGTCCGCCTAACAATGATGGGATGTACAAACAAAGCGACTAATTATCTGGCCCAAGGGAAGAATATACAAAGAGAAAATAATAAGGCCAAGGATTAAGGCAGCCCATATCACAGCGGAGCGGACGAGGTAACGTAGTTACCCATGGAGGCCAAGAAACAAATTAGACAAATATGACATGAACCACTCTACCTACACAAATATTTAATCGACTAATGAGAATGTTATGATCAATTGTTTAAAAAAGGGAGTGCTTGTATTGAGTAAGACTAAAATGGCAAATTAAATTAAATTGCGGGAAACAGCCGGAGGTGAGGGACACGTTTATGACTGTAAGTTCAGCAGGGCCAATGAAGGGTAGGACTTCTTCAAATAATTTGGAGGGTAAAATAACAAGATGGCAGGAGGACAGGAGCAGAAGGGACACTGTCTCTATGAGGTTGTGCAAGGTAATTGGGGCGAACTGAGTTAGTAAAACATTACTAGATAGATCAGAAGAGGTGGACGGCAGCCCAATGTTAGATCGGATTCTGTTGATCTTGGTGACAAAAAATTATAAATACAATTCACAGTCTTCAGTTGAGGTAGCGGAGATGGCAGCGGGGGAGGGATTTACAGGCTGATTAATTGTGCTAAACAGAACTTGGGGATCGTATCTATTAGCGGTTATTAATTCTGAGAAGTAAGCTGTTCTCCCATCCTGGATTTTTTTGATTGAGCAAAATCAAAATCTCTTTCATATGTTGAAAATAACCTTAAATTTTGTCTTTTTCCATCTTCGCTCAGCCCTCCTGCATTCTCGCTCACAGCTACGGATAGCATCATTCATCCACAGGGATGGTTTAGTAACTGCTACAGGCCTGGTTGTAAAAGGTGCAATGGCATATATTGCCAGGGAAGACAGGCTATAAATAACATTTACAAGAACATTAATGTTAGAAGGCTGAAGTGGCCTATTATATAAATCTGAGAAAATTGATGAGAACTCTAGAGATTATTAACGTTTCGGGAAGATACTGTTTGCTGTAGAATTGGAAAAGTTTCCTGGATACAGGAATGAAATAAAATACATTTATGGTAAGAGACAAAGTATGTCAATGAGAGGGAGTTTATATTCAAGCCAAAGGTCAATACGCACATGCTGCACCTGTTTGAAGGAATCAGTAATGTTCTGGAATTCAGTTGCATAATGGTTGGACGGGTTATCAACGTGAATATTAAAATCCCCTCCAATAATAATTCCATCATGATTGAGGCATATGGAGGAGAGAAATTAAAAGAAATTCAATTAAAAAGCCGTTATTTGGTTTCAGGGGACGGTAAATCACAGCAGACAGGGTTTTGAAAGTTGACTATAAACATAAGCGTATCAGAACTCTGAAAGTTGTGAGTGGTCATTTTGTTTACAGTTGAAATGGTTGCTGCAGGCAACAGCAAGGCCTCCGCCATGGCCCGTGCATCATTGGGGAGTTCAAATAACTCAAATAACTGTAGTCGAGCGGGAAGGGTTAGAACAAATGGCCTCAGTCTACAGAGTTTAGCCAGGTCTCAGTCAGAAAAGAAAAGAAAAGAAAAAAAGATTATGGAAGGTTTTCAAATCATTCACGATAGAGGTTTTGTTTGACAGAGATCTAGCTTTGAATAGAGAAAATGTAGTTTAAGTGATTGCTGTGTGAGGGAGAGTGGTACAGCTTATGTACAGAATATTGTTTTTATTAACCTGCTTAGTGGTGCAGGTTGTACACAAACAGGACCCTGTAACTGAAGTAGCTATAGCTATATTCATTTAATACATTTCTACAGCTGGGATTTTCCTCCTCGTGTGTGACATGTCAAAATGTCTTCATGATATAGGTAGCTGCGCTAATAACCTTATGAAATGCTTGTAAAGGCCTAGTTTTTCAATTCAAATGGAGGCTGTCAACGGCATCGGATTGGAAAACACTTCTTATGTGTTGTTCAAGAAGGTAATCACAAAGTACGTATTTTGCCGATTCATTTGGACGACTTGTTCTTACCAGAAACAAACAACTTTTACAACTGAACTGAAAGTCAGAATCAGGGCCAACACATCACAGCTTTATGAATGTATATATATTTCAAGGGTGATCTGAAACTAAACAAAAATTATTCATTAACTTATTCTGCATGACATTACATCACAGGTCACTTATCAGATGCTCTTATCCAGAGCAATTTACAGTGAACTAACTACAGGGACAGTCCTCTGGAGCAGCTCAGGGTTAAGAGCTTTGCTCAGGAGCTCAATGGTGGCAGCTTGGTGTTGAATTCACAACCTTCTGGTGTTCTATTTGAAAGCCTGACCACTAGACCACTATACTACCACCATCCCATGACCACATTAAACAGCTACTAGGCCATTAACTAAGAGTTTTCCCTCAACCGCCTACTTACTGCTTATTCGTAAAGAAGTTGTTGAAGTTGTTGTAAATTAATTACAATCTA
Organism: Bovichtus diacanthus; assembly: GCA_943590825.1. NCBI lineage: Eukaryota > Metazoa > Chordata > Actinopteri > Perciformes > Bovichtidae > Bovichtus > Bovichtus diacanthus. Next base: position 179,865 of record CALSBV010012086.1, on the reverse strand, counting down.
AATTTGCTTTGTTAAGTATGAGCCTTATAAGGTGCTACTACCACAATACTAGTCTCCCCCCTAATAATACTTTCTATTCTTATGTAACAAATGTGTGTTAATGACCAAATAACTGTAAATGAAGTCTTTCTAACTCAGAATATGTTCCCCATTATAAACTGAGCAGTAGTTTCATATTGACCTGTGTAGGTTTTATCTTTGTGTAATTATATTTTTGTGATGTCTTTTGTAAGTATGTCTGCCAATTTTTTTATTGTATTTATTGTACAGCAGGATTGTATACACTTTTTGTTTTATCAGTAACTCTTACTCTTCAGCATTCTAAACCTCACTTTACAATGTGGAACATATTCTGAGTTAGAAAGACTTAATTCTCTCACAGATATTTGGACACTATTAACCCTTGTAGTTTTGCATTTTGTTACCTATCAATAGACAATATTATTAAGGGTGAATGACTATTCTTCTGCTACTGCCACCTTATAAGGCTCTACCGAACAAAATCATGTTAAGATCTTAATGCATGTACAGCAACTCCCTTACCTACTATCAATAAGCAGTAATTATGAAACTCTTAGTTAATGGCCTAGTAGTTGCAGAATATGGTCATGCAGAATAAGGCATTAAAAAGTCCTTTATAATGACTAATAAAAGCCAATATGTTACTTATATGCATGCTTATGAGCAACCAGTTCACGATTCAAGATTCAAAGGCTTTATTGTCAGATGAACAAAAGCTACAGGGTAGTTGTTGGCAATGAGAATCTTAAGTCCCAGGATCCTCCAACAATGCAACATATAGTATACTAAACACATAAAAGGAAATAAGAAATAAAATAGTGCAATATAATAGTGCAAGAGACATATTGGTGCAAGCAAAAGGCAGGAATAAGTCAAATATATACATATAAAACTGTAATATATAAATATATATATACATATATATAAACTGTCCCTGAGTCTGGTGGTCTTGGCCCGGATGCTGCGGTACCGTCTGCCAGATGGCAGCAGACGGACCAGTTTGTTGGTGGGGTGGATACTCTGGATGGTGCACCTGTAGAAGTTGCAGAGTACTGTATCCTGAAGTCCATGTTGAACCTCCACAGCCTGCGGAGGAAGAAGATCTGCTGTCTTTTTGTCCTTGTGATGGTGGTTGTGTGATGAGTCCAGGTCAGGTCCTCACTGATGTGAACCCGGAGTGATTTGGATTCAGGCATGGCTATTTTACATTAGAATAGCTACATTATATAGTTAAACTAAATACAACAAATGTTCAGTCTTGCAGTTGCAAATGTGAAAATTCATACTGCACTATGCCATAAACTACACTAAATCTAGATAACCTCAATAAGAATCAAGATGAAAGTGAAGGTAAATTCTATAAGTCTGCATTTTCTTTGTGAGGACAGTGGCCCCCAGATTCTGTGAAGTAATTGTCATTCTATGAAAACATTAAAGCTCTTTATCTAACCCTTGGGCCACAAACAGAGTTGAAAGAATGGAGCACTTTATTTGCATATAATTTACCCTAATGGTTTTTCCATTAGGATGAAACACTCATCAGCATAATAAAATTGCTCGAGCGGGAAAGAGAATAAGTCACATCTGGAGATGGTCGCAGAGAAGCCTGAGCCACTAATGCAGGATTACCCAGGCCTGCCTGCAGCCCCTGCACAGTGAAGTGGGAGCTTTTGTTCAAATAATCTATGGGCAGGGTTATACAGTACACAGTTACTGTCATAACCTACAACCTACAACAGGTACAGTAATGAGACCTTGACGAGACACCTGAAAGGAATAAACATCTTTATCAATGTGGACTTCACTGTCCGCCAAAAGAGAAGGGATCTTATGCCAACCATGAGGGCAGCGTGTTAAAAAAAGGGGACATTGCCTATCTCAGGCATGACAGACTAATAACACATATTCCCAAGAAACAACGTCGCAGCGAGAAAACCACCACTCTTGCAGCTGAATTGGGTCATTAAGCCCTTCTCCTGCCATCTGACTTCTTACTGCTTTGTGTTATTTTAAAATGGGCTCTAACACTTTTAATATCCCGGGCAAGAAGGGCCTGTTGATCGCTCATCTAAACATTTGTAACTAAAGAAATAAGATCTGTGAATTTGTGTGATGCAGCAAAACAATATCCATATAGATGCAATATCCAAAACAAATCTAGACCCGTCATTTGAGGATACAGAATGAGCAATTAATGGATGTACATTGTTCAGGAAAGACCAAACTAAATAGGGAGGAGATGTTTAAAGGAGATGTTTTCACAGCAATATAAAGTAGATATTAGAGAGGGAGTTTAACTTCCTAACACTAGCTCTAAGCACTTTATAATACATTATTAAAAGATGATTTTCTCGTGATTTTCTTTAATCAAAGCAAACATTAAACTAAAATTACCACTGTACCACTGTAGATGACAATAATAAAGGAAACAGATGATATTTAGAATTGTCGATGGTTTACACTGACTTCGGGCGGTGTTGAACAAAGTTAGTTTGGAGCCTGCAGAGCCTGCCAGTTATGGTTAAAGACTCTCTCTCCACCTCTATACACACATATTTTGAGTGTAATTAATTGAATGCCAAAAAAAGAGAAAAAATGCACAACAAACAAAGTTAAACATAAATTTGACTGACAGCATTACTATGATTATTATTATATTTGCAAATGTGCTATTGCTATTGTGATAATAAAGTTATCATGAATGTTTTTTGGCCACAATAAAAAATCTGATATTGTCAGCCCTACTAATAACAAATCTGTTCTGAGTTTTACCTCTTCATATGAATCTGAATGCAGAATTGATCAAATTCTCATTTGAAGCTGTAATATGACAAGTTACAGCAGCAGATGTGAGCACCTCAGGTGTCACATTTCCATAACTGGCACATCTGTTCTGCTGCAGGTAATCAACAAGAAACAATTTTTTATTCACAATTTTTCTAATAACACCTGTAGCCACAAGAAGAAAGGCACACACAGATCTTGATCACATATGGCACTGATGTGTTGCTATATTTGATTTTGCTTAATTACACCTGGTACAAAGGTTTATAATGACATCGGAAGATTCTTTCCCTGCAGCAGCCAGGCAATAAACACAATGGATCAGAGAAATGCACCAAAACACAAACAAAAACAAGTCCAAAATATGAAAGAAATAAGATGATATAAACTTTTGATCTCACACAGAAAAATTAAAGTAGTATGTATTGTTAATATAATAGCATATACAAAAGAAAAAGAAACCTATATCATACTTTATTAACAAAGTTAAGGATAAGTGCAGGTAGGCACATGTACAGTATTATTATATTAAAAGATTAATAATGGCTACAGAAATTAAAGAATTTCAAGTGCACTGCAATGAGTTTGTTTTGCAGCATTGAGTACTCAACAGTATAGAGTGTTGAAAGTTGACATTGTATGCTTGGTCAGACCTTGGACTTATGTACTTTGAACACATATTTCATGATCTCAAAAAAAACAACTTTTTTAACTGTTGTCTATATTCTATTATCGTAGAGTTATTTAAACCCTCCATGTGGTACTCTCTACTCCTTTGCTGTCCTTTGTTCCGTTTCATTTCTTCCTGACTACCAGTGGCAGTAAACAAAGTGGATATGTCTCCTCGCGCTGCGCCCAGGTCGAGATCCAATGTAAACAGTGTGCATGTGCATGACGTGTAGGCTACCTGCGCATCCCCTCTATGAATATCACGTGTTAACCAACATCTGCCTTCTTTAACCTTCACGCCTCCATAAGATCTATGTTTCGGATCTGTATTTTGCAGTTCCAAGGGAGGTAAACACATTCTGTGTTGTTGGGTGTTTGTCATCCACTAAATCTGTGGTTGACACACTATCCTACCTTTCCTTCTTTTTCTATCTGGAAGTTTTCAAGTGTCCTTGTCTTTGTTCTGGCTCTACTGCACTCCTGATGCTAGATGTTCCAGTCGCCTGCAGTGGTTAGCCCACAGCTCTCGCCTGGATCGCCTGGCCTTGATTGTTAAATTGTTAAAATTGTTGAAATAGCAGTTAGCTTAGCCTAAAGTTGGTCTTAGCTAGCTGCTATGATCATTGCTAGATGTTCCAGTCACCTGCGGTGGTTCACCCCACCTCTCGTCTGGACTGCCTGGCTCTGAGTGGTGGTTGAAACTGTTGAAAAAACAGCTAGCTGCTGTGATCATTGCTGAAGGTTCCGGTCGCATTCTGTGGTCAGCCTCAGTTCTCGCTTGGATTACCTAGCTACACTACTAGGCTAGCAGCAGGTTGGATTAGCCTGACTGACTAGCCACTTGGTTGCCTGGTTACATTTTTGTGTTACATTGGCTCGAGGTTCTGGTTCGCATCCCAGAGTTGAACAACCTCAACCTCGCCACCAGGCTGTGGGCAAATTTTCACAGCAGCACCTGAACTACTGGGCAGCACATTATCAAGATGCATGGATTTTGGACACCCTGTCACCGGGTTACAGTATACTGTTCTGCCGCCGGTTCCGACCGCCCTCAGGGGTCAAGGTGACCTCGGTCACAGACCCGGTCAAAGGCTAGTTTTTGTCCCAGGAAATAGCCACACTCCTGGACAAAAGGATCATTATACTAGCAGACCCACATACACAAAGCGATGGGTTTTACTAAAAATATTTTCAAATACCAAACAGAGGAAGCAACTCTTTTTGGCCTATACTAGACCTTATCTAAATTTAACACTAATCTGAAGCTTCTATTTGCGATCTGGCCCAGTCTCATGCCCTTTGCAGGACATATTGCGGTGCATGCAGTATCTTTTTGAAGCTGGCCAGGCTGCTTCAACCTTAAAGGTTCATGTGGCAGCTATATCTGTAAAACATGGCCACGGGGATGGGACATCAGTCGGCACACATTACTTAGTGACATAGTCTTGTGCGCAGTGCCAGGAGGCTACACCCCCGAGGGTAAAGCAGGTTGCAGAATGGGACATGTCCTTCATCATTCTGGTAACTAATGTAAACCCATGCACGTTATTAGACGCTCAGAGCAATTGCCGTTAATAAGGACCGTGAAAGTCCGCTAAGGGTGTGATGTTGGATGAGTCAAACAAACACAGAACTTTCACCCAGCGGCCCGGCGCTCAAACCATTTTTATTGACAACGTTATATCAAGTGATGCTTTGTCAATGAGTGACATGACATTATGTCCGTAGTTTAATTTAACCCAAACTATGATCTTTTATATACTGTATACCTAACCATATCGTTTTTCTGCCTTCATTTAACAAAGTGGTTTTGTTGCCTTAACATAACCGAGTGTTTGGTGCGTGAACTTTGTGTGTCAAGATACAACGCAAAGGACTGGCCACGACTTGATTACTGTGAAGCCAGGTGTCAAGATGTGACAATTAGGGATTAAACCACATTTGTTATCTCTGTGATTTCTTATGTAGTGTATATGAAAACGTTGCAGAGAAAGGGTGCATTTATATTTTTTACCAGCATTGTCATTTTAGATGTTCCATTATCCATTACATTGAGAGAGACAGAGATGTATCCATGTGCTTAGACCCACTATAAATGCTGCTCTGCTAATTGGATTATAAACCAGTGGAAAATGTAGGTTGCCGTTGAATGTGTCAAAGATGTTGCCTTTTTCCTGTGGGGCGAAATTAGTTTTCCTGACATCAATCAGCCCCACAAATTAATTGTTATTCCCTCAAAACATTAAGCCATGATTCAAAGCTGCATTTAGAAATCAATGCCAAGAATTATTAAAAGCTCACAACATCTGAATCATTTTCATCATTTAAGTGTGATGGCATGTGTGACATCCAAAATAAATCCTTTCACAGTGTGTGGTGTTGTGAAATGAGTTGTGGACAATGTACTAATTTCGCTTAACGGTATTTATGAAAACTTAAAAGCAGTATTTATAATATTTATGTGAGAGTATCCTGCTCACACTCAGTTAAAAATGACAGAAACGGAAGAGTTTTTTTTTTTTTTCATTCACCAATTCACCAACCTAGCCTGCCCGGATACAACAAACAAGATCCATAAACAATAAACACAAATATCGCCTCATCATTCTGAGGCTGCTCTTGGCTGCACACACGTACCTTCTTCAGGATCCAGCCTACTGCAAGAGGTTACCACCATGCTTATATTGTTTGACTGATTACCTCATTCTGTCCAGCTGTTTGATCTTCAGCTCCCATCTCTCCACTTGCAACCAGCAGCCTAACCCCACCCCACTGCCACACCTTACTTTCATAAAGTCCTCCTGCACCCACAGGTGCTCTCACCTGTATTCAAGCGGAGAAACACCGAAGGAGAGGAAAATGGCCTGGCAGGCTTGGGCTCGTTGCGTATTTTGCACGCTATTACTTCATCTTCCGTTTTGTGCTTCACGGACACATGGCTTTGTGGATCGAGACAAGACTCTGCGACTTCCAGCAGAGTGGATCGCGACACGGAGCTCTCTGGCAACTCGAAAGGTAGAGGAATCTGTATTTATACTATCAGTGGCAGGTGTAAGGATGTGACAGTGATTCTCTGATCTGCCGACAGAGCCAACAGGTCTGTAGACGGTCAACATGGCCCTTGACTTCATCCTCCAGCACCTGGACAGAACAGGAAACTCTGCCTTCAATACCATTATCCCAGCTCTGCTGCAGGACAAGCTCTCCCAGCTGCACGTGCTCGACTCCACCTGCAGGTGGATCACAAACTTCCTGTCTGACAGGAAGCAGCACCTGAAGTTGGGGAAACCATCAGCACTGGTTCCCCTCATGGCAATGTTGTTCCCCCTCTGCTCTTCTCCCTGTGCACCAACAGCTGCACCTCCAATCACCAGTCCGTCAAGCTCCTGCAGTTCGCGAACACTGCCACCATACACGTTACATTAACGCACATCTGTGTGACATCTGTGTGACCTTGCTATACCCCTCCACTGGGAACCTTTGCACATTCCCCTAACTGAATTTTGTACAATACTACCACTTTTAAAACTGCACAACTCTTCCACTTTTAATTCATACAATACTGTACATATCGTTTCACGGTCATTTTCTTGTTGTATTTCCTTTTATTTATATTTATGTTTTTTGTACAAACCTTTTGATTTTATAATAGTTTTTATAATATTTCTATATTTGCTCTTATTTAACATTTACATTTCACTTACTGTGTCTATGAATGCACCATTTTACACCAAAGCAAACTCCTTGTATGTGAAAACCTACTTGGTGATAAATCCAAGTCTGATTCTGATTTTTTTCTTTGTATTTTTTTATATTTAAAGATTTTCAATCTGTGCCGAGTAAAATCCAAACCTGTTGTAATGCCCTTTGATATAATAAATGAACTGTTTACCTGCTGTAGACTTTAGGTTAGAGAGCAGGTGTTTCAACCAATATATTGCATCACATGCCATCATTTCTCAAATCGTGTCCCAAGACTTTATTTACCTCAAATGCAGAGAGCGCTAGGCCGTAACTTGAAACATGCATAAACCAAAAGATTAAAAGCCTTTAATTTATTATTTTCCATGTTTCAATTAGTTTATTTTATCATATGCCTTTTTTCTGACCTGCTATTGTTTTTAAATGTTGTAAACTCAACAGTGCCTCCTTGCTTACCTGCTTCTCTCCTGAACTCATCCTCCAAACTCCAACCAAAAAAATAGTTTTCTTCCTTTTTGTAGCCAAAAGGGACAGCAACTTAATTTCATTGCACAAACCTGTGTTGGACAATGACATTTCTGTTCACAAGACTAACTCAGAGCAGCAGCGCATTCAAGGTTCAAGGACAATGTCCTTGAACCTTGAATCCTTGAACCTCAGCGTACAGTCATGTCACAATGCTTGTCTGTCACATGTATGTCCTTGAACCTTGAATCCTTGAACCTCAGCGTACAGTCATGTCACAATGCTCTGCTGCTCTGAGTTAGTCTTGTTAACAGAAAGGCTCTTTTCATTCATATATCACTTCTGCTTGGCTGTTTGTGGAATGTGCTGTTTGCTACTGTTAGTGAACCATCACCTCCTACACAGATGTTTCATATCAAAAGTCATCCAGTGGCTCTAAAGGAATAAGCCCTCCTTTTCATGGTAGCCTTTTAATGTGAAACGTCTGCCCAAAGAGGTTAGTTTCCTTTTTCAGTAGCAGCAAATGAAAGAAGGCAAAGTAGAAGTGATTAGAATGATATAGTAAATTGAATCAGAATCATAATTTTTATTATAGCCGTCAATGCTGTCTTATTATTATTCTATCATGCATTATCAATGCACTCAGACAAACAAGAGTTTTTTTGTTCTGACTGTAGAGAAAAGCAGACTATTTGCACATGACTTGTATGACAGGCCTTGAACATACGTGACGTGTTTGGTTCTAAGAGAAGATTTCAAATAAAAAAGAATACTGTTTAATGTGACAAGTTCTTTTGAATCACTTGTATGTGCCACTGAAGAATGCATTTGTTAGTCTAAAAGGTTATTGGCCCATTCCATGCACTTAAACACATGCCTACATATAACATGCATAAGTGCGCGTGTGTGACACTATATGCTGCTTTTACTATGAATGTGCATTTGAGCATTACTACTGTATAGCCTCCATGTTTGTTTACCCTGGTCTCCTGCAGTATGCTCTGTAGTAATAATGTGTAAGCAATGTGAGTCTGTTAATATAAGAACGCTTGGATAATTTTACCTTTTTTTTTCTACGAATCAAGATGACTAATTTAGGCAATATAGGACAATATAATTAAGAGACATTTCATCATTTAACAAACACATGCCTTTTACCTGTTATGATAAATACATTATTTGGTCCAGTTGTTGCTGCTGTCTTCAAATTCTTTGTCGTGTGTTGTGGTTCATTTCCATTTTTAACAGGAATAGATTCATCTGTGGTGGTGTTAAAGATAATATGTAGAGTTTCCATTGACAACAGTTTTCTTTACAGTCAATGTTTTTTGTTTTTTTTTACCAAAATAGATGTTGAAAAAAAATGGAGAATGTTGTTGCATTTTCTACCTGGATTCCCCGGATCACCTTCCAAATAAACCAATGAATCAGCCAATGTGGCCCGTGTACCAATCCCAATTAATCTTCAAATTTAAGAGCGTCTCTTACAGGTTTTTTGTTCTTAGCCTTTTACAGTGGATAGGAGTCACTCATTGACCTACGACCATTTCTAAGAGTATCTTAAACCAGACTTGAAAGTCAACAGATCAAGTACAGGGTTAACACAATATTCCATGCGTTTTGTTTTCATCACATCTTCTTTGATAAGAGTTGACAGACAAATGTAGTACCTTATGTAACTATCCATTTCTAATCTAGAATTGTCTATTTTTTATTTTTTTTACTCTATAACACCAGAGATTTTTACTCAAAGCTTTTCCAGCTTTTTTTTTCTTTGCACACTGTTCCTTGGAGAATGTGTTGTATTTAGTCTAAAAAGTATTTATTTTTAAAAATAGACTTTGTAAAACTGCAGGTAAGCTGGTCCTAAGGTAATATAACACAAGCTTTGCACCTACTGAAATGTGTGTGTGTGTGTGTGTGTTTGAGAATGTGGACAACTTGTTCATTTGGCTGGGAGTAGTTTAAGACCAGTACAGGGACTTAATGCCCACCTAGTTTTGCTCTAAGTGACAGCTGTATTTTTCATGTGTTCTGTTGCTTACTAAGACAACGTAAATATTGTATGGGCCCATGTGGGGACCTTAAAGTGCTCTCCAGCTGCGTTCATACACTACACAGTACATTGCACATTGTTTGGTTTGTGGTATTTGAATATGAATGTTGACATTTTGTGATTGTTTCTTTTTAGCCACAAAAATCTTTTAGTAAGTGGTAATTTAAATAATGTGTTATATTCCCAGAAGCTGCTTTTTGAAACAAATAGTCCGTTCTGGAGGGTTAATGTTGCTTTTTAAATTGTTTTTAAGTGAAATATTGCTCTTGTGTGAGTGTGTGTGTCTCTCTCTCTCTTCTGATGTGTATGAGTGTCAACAGTTCCCCTCTAAGCTTTTATTTAAAGGCAAACTGTTCAAGTAGAATAACATAAACTCAGATAAAGTGTTCAGAAGCAGAACTTGTGTTTTTATTCTGATCTCTCCCATTAATCCTCTCATGACCCCTCACATTTATCTTGCGACCCTTTGGAGGGGCCAGGCCCCTAGGTTGGGAACCACTGGACTAAACTAGCTAATAAAGTAGTTTCAAATGAGCTCCATCTCCCACAGCTGCAACAGTAAAATGCTGCTAACACAATAATGCATCAGTGTTAACAATATTATAATTATTTATATTCTGTAGAATGAGTACTTGTATTGTTTTTACTCTAAACACATTTGCTAATAATAGTTTTACTTTAAGGCCCTTTTGTTCATTTAACAGTCAGAGTTAAGAGTTCAAATTCAGAACTGTTCCTTGTAATGGAGTATTTTGATGTTGTTGTGTCGGTAATGATTGGTAAAGAAACGGATCTGAATACTTCTTCCACCCCTGGAAAAAAAAAAAAGCCTCCAGCAGCTCAAAGCGCACAATCTGTTCCTTTCCTGGAAGAAATTTAATATGAAAGTGGAAGAGTGGATTTCCATTCACGGTAGCTTAACAGCAATTGCAAACAAAGAAGAAGAAAAAAATCCGGAAGCATTCGGGGTTGAATAGTGGACAGGGAAAATATTTGTAATGAAATTAGACGAGCAGAGTGTAAGTATGACTTGACTGTTGTGTTGTGGAAAGTGCAGAACATCATGCTAAAGTTATTGTGCGAGATATTATACAGCAGTACATTAATTACACCCCTTCGCTATTATTTATTAGAAATGGGTCTATATTTGTTCGGCTATTATTTGAAATGCTGCCATTATTTGAGTGCGCACTTTCATTCGGGATTTTACAACATGAAGAATATGTTATTTTACTTGTTTCAAGCTCTAAACTGTAATTCCAGTCCATTTTTTATCACACATTGATGATTAGATGTTCCTGTGGCCGGACACAGTTCAGTCTGTTTGGTGAACTCGAACACTCCTCAGAGACCACAGAACAATAACTTAGAGTGGGATTTAGATGTAATGGTTGGAGCTGCTGCTCCTTTAGTTTCACAGTTCATGAGTCTGTAGTCTGGATATTACTCTTATTCATTCTACTGACAATTCCAATCAAAATATCAGTGTAGCATAGAGAGTAGAAGAAAGCTGTATTTTTCTTTTTTTATTTATGTTGGATATTTCTTTGTATTATTGTCATTCTATTTCACATGACTTTGTGCTCAGGATGCTGCAAGACCTTGAAAGTGTAATTGCTGCGTTTAAAGTTATCTGTATACAGAGCAGAGGATGAAACAGAGCTATGCTTTAGACAAAAAACTGTCTGTTTGACCCACAGATTTGGTTTGTTGTTCCATGTGGAGATACTAAAGAGCTTACTCTCTTACCTTGGTGACCACTTGTCCCCACACCTCTTCGGTCAGCAGTTTGAGGTGAATGAGAAACGCTCAGATCCTTCCCTGATGCAACCGCCATCGATAACCTGCTGGTGTCAAATGACCTATTTATATAAAGATTATCCGAAGGAAAACAAAAGGAACAGTGGATGACAATTTTTTTGATGATTGCAAAACACTGAAACAAACGTAATGTCCATCTTGATCTTGATGTATATCTGAAAACACACAAAGGTACAGACAACTGTGGCTGTGTGACAGTAATGTTAGGGGTTGTTCAATTTAGGCTGCTGTACTGCCATTGGAAATACCTTCAATGCTTCAGTGTATAAGTGAGTACAAAACCAAAGTAAAACTATCAAAACATTACATTTATTAAATTTGGTGCAGAGTGGATGAAACTTTAAGAATAGTTTTATATAGCAATGCTGCAGGGTACGAGATTATTGTCAATTTAGGAAATATCTTGACAAAATAATATACCTGCTAATAATAAGTAATTTTTCCTCTTAGATGTATTTCATTTTCCCTATTTTCTTCTGAAGCATTCAATAGTTTTACCTTTACAGGCCAATGCAACTTATTTAAACTAACTATCGGTAAAAGTCTCTCTGCTTCAAATGCTCACAACTCATAAAAAATATACAACGTTTCACAAGAGGTAGCAAGTGAACTTTGCTTTGTTTTAGTTGGGTACCACTGGTATATAGTATTACACTGTTATATGGTAGTAAATAGTATTAAAGGGATTTGTTTTGGTTAAGTTTGTTACCCCCAGGTGGAGGCAACAAATATGGTTTAGTTGGACTATTTTTTGAATCAGTCAGTTGTGTTAAAAAAAAAAAACCTGTATCAGATATCAAAGATATAAAGATTTGTTAGCTTTTTTGTAGGCAGCACATTGGTTAGTCAAGTCAATTGTATTTATATAGCACAATATCACAAATTGTAAATTTCTGCAAATGGCCGTTACAATCTGTACAGCATACAACGCCCTCTAAATTTAGTCCCTCGATACAGATTTTTTTTTTGTGTGTTGTGTGTACAGAACAGACTAACATTGTAAGATTAAAGGAGGAATAATAATTATCACAATGCTACAGACAGACATGAATCAAACATGGAGCAACTTCCGGTTTCACCAAACAAGACCTGAGCCCCTCAACATTCTCTCCTGGAAAGAGGAGGATATTATGTGTGTGTGTGTGTGTGTGTGTGTGCGGGTGAAGCATCCTGTCACTGAACGAGCTGAGAGAGAGAGACAGACACAGAGAGAGAGAGAGAGAGAGAGAGAGAGAGAGAGAGAGAGAGACTTAAAATCTGAACTCGAGCCAGAGTCTCGCCCTAATATTACACAGCCACACTGATTTGGCCTCCTGCCCTTCTCTGTTTTCCACTCTGTTTTTTCTGCTGATATAAATGGCCATCTTAGCTTCTCCTGAGAGCAAGTTTAGGAGCTGCCACTTTTCTTTGTTAGCTTTTTTGTAGGCAGCTCCCATGATAAAAACACTCTCAGTAAAAACTACATTAAAAAGATTAAAAACCGATGTTAAGAGAGAGAAGAACTCTGAGTCTCTTACACTCGCTAAAAACATGGAAAATAGTCTCACGCAGATGACAAAAAGGACAGTTGTTAAAAACAGCAGGATTAATAACAGAGATAAAAGCATTTGAGGCGATAGCGCCATGTAAAATCCTCCACTGGAGGTCGGCGGTCCGCTTTTTGAGGGGAGGTTTATATAAAATCCTCCACTGTGGGCCAGGTCCGTTTCATCCACCCAGCCTGGTACTGCACACAGTGGAGGGCCTGTCACTGAGTCCATTTTTTTTAATACTTTTTATACAGTTCCCATAAAAGGCGGTTTTATCCGCCTTATACAGCGACAGTTTCTCTGGGTTTTTGACCTTGAGCAGGGGGCCTGTCAGTTCTCCGAGCCCTGGGCTCAGGTAGATCTCTGGAAAAGGATCTGCTGGGTCTGGAGAAGCCTTTCCATCGCCGTAGTGTTTAATGAGGCTCCTCTCCTTTCCAGAGAGTCTCTGGACGAGGCCCTGCCCCCCCTCCTATCTGGATAAAAACAGCACCCCTTGTGGCACTCAGTGTAGACCATCCCAAAAGAAATCTACCATCTTTTCTTGTATTTTGGCTAATAAGCCTGAGGGAGGATCTACACAGGTCAGACGGTGCCACAATTGGGATGCTACAAGGTTGTTTAAAACTAAAACCCTACCTTTAAAAGACATTTGAGGGAGCAGCCATTTACACTTGGAAAACCTTCCCTCAATCTTCTCTGTAACGTTCTCCCAGTTCCTCTGGACCACGTTCTCCGTACCTGAAATCACACCTAGATATTTAAAACCATCTTTTTTCCAGGTAAGGCTCTGGGGAAGAACTGGAAGACCACCACGGCACTCACCGACTGCGAGGGGTTCACTTTTCTTCCAATTCACCCTCGCTGCCGATGCTGTACTAAAATCTTTTATAATGTTGCTTAAATAGTCTGCATCCCTCTGGCTTCCAATAACAACCACTATATCATCACCATACGCCGATAAAACAATGCATTGCATTTTGCAGAGGAGAGGTTCCAGGGAGAGCGCATAGAGCATCCCCGACAGAGCACAGTCCTGCCGGACCCCTCTACACACACTCTAAAAGGAGCACACAGACCACCATTAAACTTCAGCACACTCTCAACTTCACTGTACAAAACCCTGATCTTAGCTATGAAACCAGCACTGAACCCAAACTTCTCCATCACTTTCCAGAGGAAGTTGTGCTCAACTTCAAAAGCCTTTTCCTGATCTAGAGAAATCAGACCAGTATTAATGCCCAATGAGCTGGAGACCTCCAACACGTCCCGAATTAGGTAGACATTGTCTACCATGGACTTGCCGGGCACACAGCAGCTCTGGTCCCGGTGGATGACCTGCTCCATAGCCCTCCCCAGCCTGGTGGCCAGGGCCTTGGACAGAAACTTGTAATCCACACACAGCAAAGACACAGGGCGCCAGTTTCCGATGTCCTGCAGTTTTCCCTTCTTAGGCAGAAGTGTGACTACTGCTCTGCGGCAGGACATCGGCATGGAACCAGAGGCCAGACTTTCATTAAAAACATCTAAAAGATCATTTACTAAAATATCCCAGAAGGCTTTATAAAACTCGACTGTGAGACCGTCGATGCCGGGAGCCCGCCGTCCCTACATACCCTGCAGAGCGGCCTGCAGCTCCCGCATGGTCAACGGCTCCAGACCTGAGGTAGTCCACCACAAAACTCCTCCACCAGTGTGTCCTCCCCCTCATACTCACTGGCGTAGAGGGAGGAATAAAAACTCACAGCTCGCCTTCTGATCTGGCTTGGTTCCGTTATTTGTTGCCCTGCGTCTGAAAGAAGTGAGTGGATTACCCTCTTCTGCCCGTTCTTTTTCTCCAGGCCGAAGAAGAAGGTAGAGGGAGCATCCATCTCGGTTTTGAAATCAGGACTGGACCAGTGCACCCTGTACTTTAACCTCTAGCAGGTCGGCCAAAGCCATTTTTTTTTTACTTTGAGGATTTCAATATATCCTCGATCTCCTGTGGACTCACTGATTTTTTCTAGTTCCACTACGTCACCCTCCAGGTCTTTCATAGATCTGGTGATGTCTTACCATGGTCCCACCACTGCCTAAGACTGCTAAAATCACCCTTTCTCTGTCTAAAAACACTCCAGAAATAAATAAAGACCTCTCTAAATTTTTGACTGAGTTAAAATGCCAGTATGCGCTTCTTGGCACAATGTTTCTAATAAAAACAAGGAGTGATCTGTAAAACCAGCAGATATCATAGTGCACATTTAAAAAATATTAAAATGATGTTTAAAACAGTAAATACGGTCTAACCTGGCTGAGGAAATCGTATTCTCTCTCAGGGGGGACCATGTGTACTGTCTAGTGTCTGCATGCATCCTCCTCCACATATCCACCAGGCCATGAGAGTGGACCAGCTGCCTCAGAGCGCTGGATGCGGCTCTGCGTGGTTGCAATCTAAAGATGCATTTTCTGTACAGTTAAAATCCGCCCCCAAGAATAAAAAAAACATCCTCCGAGGCACAGCCATTTAAAACATCATTAACTTTTTATAAAAACAGCTTCCTCTCTGCACCGATTGTTGGCGCATACACATTTATAAAAAGAGCAGTAAAAAAGTCAAACCGTGCTTTAACTAAAAGCAACCTCCCCTCGATAAAATGCTCAACCTCCAGTGAGACTGGAGTAAAAGACTTGGAGAAGAGGAAGCCCACTCCTCCACTAAGAGAAGTGTTGTGGCTTAAAATGACTTCCCCTTCCCACTCTCTCCTCCAGTCTGTCTCATTAAAACAGTCGCTTTGCGTTTCTTGAAAAAAAAAGTACATCAACATGCTTCATTCTGGCGGTTTCATAGATTTGTGCTCTTTTTTTAAAACTCTGGCTCCATTCACATTTAAAACACCCACTCTACAGCTATCCATAACAAAAAATGTGTTAAAAGCAAAAATAAAAACAAATAAATTAGTTAAAACACATCATCAACGTTCATTTGTTTTTTTACCTTTAACACAAGTTTTTTTAATCTAAAAACCTCTTGGTCAGTGAGGCCAGACTCCTCTCCCTGGCTCATGTGGAGTCTGGCTGAGGTATTAAAAACGGCTATATCTGGAAAGTGATCCTCCACTTTTACACCATGCTGGTTTTTAGTTTGTTGGAGGAACACTTTCAACATTTCAGCCACATACATTTTTTTTTTCTGACTGTTACTTAAAACAAAACTAAAACCATCACTGTTGTCTGAGGCAGACTCTTCCTCACTGGCACTTTCCTCTGTCTGTCCCTGCCTTCTACCAGTCTGTCCTTGATCCCCAATTTTGATGTTTTTTGCCTCATTAGTTTCTTTTTTTGCCCTTCTTCTGCGTTTTGTAGCAGGTTTTTGTTTGTTTTCCTCTGCTACCGCCACTTCCTCCTCCATCTCAGCTTCCTCGACCTGTTCACCCCAAGTCCTTTTTTCGATTGTATGATTTAAATTAATTTCACTGTTATTTTCTGGTTCTGTCTGTTCTTCACTGTTCTTATCTGTTTTATTTATCTGCTCCATATCATTTTCACCTGTTTCTTTGCCTTTTTTACCCCCAACCTTGCTTTCTCCTGCCTCACCCAAACAACCTTGGCCACTTTCTTTTACATCTTTACTATTACGCGCACCCTGTGAAATCTCACCACCTATCTCGTGCACCAGGTCGGACACGACAGTGGCACGGCGCAGCTACCTCGTCCGCAGCGACAGCAGCGGCCACAGCGGCCGCTCCCGGGGGGGGCCCACCGCCAGCAGTCTCCCCCCCCGGCCCAGGCGGAGCCGGCTCCCTGCGTCTCAGACAGGCCCTCGCGGTGTGTCCCTCCTCTCCGTAACCAAAACACTTCATAACCGATGAAGTTGCAAAAATCACGTAGTCATAATCATCTACTTTAACGTGGAAGCAGAGGTTGAGCTCCACATCACGGTTATTAAGTATCATATAAAGCTGTCTGCGGTGAGACACTATGTGCTTTAGTAACTGAGACTTACATCCAGACAGCATCTTCTTTACCGGGGAAACAACTTCCCCGTGTCTGGACAGGTCACACACCACAAACTCCCAGCATGCACAGAGAGAGAGAGAGACAGCGAGAGAGACAGACATGTATATAAATCAACCACCTTATTCTGTTGTCCCCAACCAGAGATGGTCTTCAACATATTCTGACCAGCCTTGAACAACACTGCCATAACTGGGCCTCAGAGGTAAACTTTAAGAAAACCCAAATTATGATCTTCAAAAAAAAAACAGATGTCTTGAAAACAAATACCATTTTGCATTGAATAACGCACAAAATAAACACTCCAAACATCATACTTACCTCAGTCTCACCATATTTACATTAGGACATTTTAAAAAAAGGGCAATAAATGCACTCAAAGAAAAACCACGAGGGTCAATGTATACATTACAAAACAAGTTATACAACATTAACATTGTGAGTTTCTTTATGTCTTTAGCTCCCTGTCAAGAACTCTTTTATTTGCGGCTCTTAAGTTCGCTGAAGAAAAAAAAAGCAGTACAACACTTGTGAAAACTACTGCAATACCCATAGCTTAATATGGAAGTAAGATCTGGGGCCAGCTCAGCAGATTGGAGCAGGACACAGAAAAAGCACCCAATAGAGGCCCTCCACACTGAATTATGTCGAAGAACTCCAAACTTTCAAAGGAAAACACCAAATAACGGCTGCTGAGCTGAACTAGGATGTTTCCCATTACTGTGAAACTGTAAGAAATTGTCCATATACAATTTTGTGAGTCATGAGAAGCACTTTAAAGTCTGATCTGATATGGAGCCAATGAAGGAAAACTAAAACTGCTGAGTTTTTCTAGCTGGAGCCTTCTGAATCAATTGAAGACTTTGAGTACTAGTGTAGGCCTGACAACAAAACGTTACCAGAATCAAGTTTGGATGTAACAAAGGCATGATTTATGTTCTCTGCATCAGCCAAAGACAGAAAATACCAAATTTTAGCGATGATGCATAGGTGGAAAGAAGGCAATCTTGGTCATTTTTATTTGAATATGCTGATAAAGAGAGAGGGTAAGATCAAACATAACACAAAGATTCTTGGCTGTCAAACTCTGAGAAATCACACAGTTGCTGAGATGTACTGTTATCTGAGCAAACTATGTTGAGCAGGTTCCAATGACCGCTGTCAATGAGAAGGAAAGTATATGACACAATACAATCAACTTTTCATAGCAGGGAAGCAGGCCTCCTTTGGGAATGATCATCTGTTTTTGTAGGCAAAACAACAGAGTATCATCAGTGGAAATAATGTAGTGATTGCATAATATAACCAAGAGGTGAAATATATTGAGGGAAAATCAGAGGGCAAAAAAACAAAGCTCCAGAGCAGACACTAACACTCGATAGCAAGCCTGTGGCTGAAGCTATCTGGAGTATATTAGCAGAAATGAGCTGTGAGCTGACACCTTTCTCTTGAAGAGACACCCTGTCTGCAACATTGGAACAGTTAACACAAACTATCGTAACTCAGTTGGCGATTGTTACGACCCGGCTCGAGAAGGGAAAAGGGAGTAACATAAAACCAGATGGTATTGGTTAAACAAAGCTATTTATTTACAGTAAGGATGAATAGACAACTAAAAAGGAGTTACGCACGCAAAGAACAAAAGGAGGGCTCTTAACATAAGAGCAAATAAGGCATTTCAGCCAAAGAAACGAAAAGAAACCCAATCAAGACACCTCTTGAACAGCTGGGTGAAAACTAAATACTTACAAAACACACAAGGTAGAATAAAGACAGAAAACACACCGAAGCACCTATCGTGCTGTACACAGACAGTGAACAAAATCACTCTAAGGTTGACAAATACATCTAGCAGCAGCAGCAGCAGCAGTAGCAGCAGCAGCAACAGCAGCAACCCCCGACTGTTGAGCTGGCCAGGTACTTGAAGCTCCTTGTCCACACCGTGCACCTCGGATTGGAGAGCCGGAACAGATATCCTCCAATCCACGTCCGTCCTCATCAGGTAGGAGGAGAGCAGCAGCGCTGTGGCCAACACAGGGACCACACATCATAATTAACATAATAAATGGGACAGAACAAGCACACACACA
>CALSBV010012086.1:142745-155738 GCA_943590825.1 Bovichtus diacanthus | reverse complement strand
CGTTCCTCCCAATCACGCCTCTCCAGGTGTCTCCATCGTTGCCCACGGGTCCACCATGGGACTGCAGACGGCGTCTTTGGGTGAGGAAAACTTTTGAGAGCAGCTCCTCTACTGATGAAGAACTTTGACAGCAGTGAAGCTCGACCTTACTTGCCTTGCTAGTCTCAAATCTTCTCATGGACTAGGTTTTTTCCTACTTCCTGTTTTATTTTGTTAAGTACTTTCCCCTTGTGTCTTGTCTACTGGTACTTCCTGTCTTTGTGTTTCCCTCCTGTGATTGTTTGCCCTTCCCTGATTTGATCCTCCTGTGCGTAATCTCCCTGCACCCTTGTGTCTTTGCTGCCCTCTCCAGCTGTGTCCCGTCCATGGGATTAGTGTCTGTGTGTATACACCTGCCTACTCCTTTGTTCGTTGTCGGTTCGTCGTCCATGACTCCCATGTCTTTGATCCCTGTGTTTGACGTTTTATCATAAAAGGATTACCTGAAAGTAAATATTTTAACTGATGGCCTACATCATACGCTGTTTAATTCGTAGGTTGAAAACTGCAGCCTGACTTGTTTCCCTCTATGAAGCATTTGCAGTTATTGAAATGTTCTATATAAATACATTGTATTATTACAACTTGGTCCTCTCATGTCTGTTGTCCTACAAGCCACAGTAAATCCAGAAAAAACAAACATGTTCCAGATGAGAATAGGTAAGTAAGAAGGTGGAAGCCATTTCCAAGTGCTCAAGAGACGGCTGAGGTAATGTGACAAGTTCACAGGTCAGGTAAGCAGCGTCACAGTAAAACATACCTTGTTTGTACATACCTGTACAAACAAATATATACAGCGCCACAACATAATGTAATCCTGACAATCAAGGACAATGCTGGGGGCTAGTGTTCTTCTAAGCAGCAATGTTAAATATTATTATGTCTATATTATCCTGAATTATTATGAAAATATATGTATTTCAAATGCAAATTTAGGTCTAGAGTTGAAAGCAAATTGAAAAGTGGGTTGGTGTAAAAGCCAAGCGTTAATATGTAGAAGGATGCTTAAAAACATTTTTTACTTAGTTTTATTCTGGTTAGACCTTTAAATCATATCAAATAGTATAGGCATTATAGAGCAAGGGGCTGCACTGAAGTGAAAATTAAAGTTTGTTGTAGAACAGAACTAAATACATCATTGGAAAGGTCATGACCTGGAGAGTAGCACGTGTCTGCCAGGAGAATTTGAGTGACCGCTGAATTGAGATATGGGCCTTTGAACTTTGAGCTTGGCCACTTCTGAAGGCTGATCATGCAGCTACAGAAGAGACACTGGGTCAACTGCTCTGCAAGACTTTGACCTCTACTGTCATAGCAATGGATCCATTAACAAAGGTTGCCATTGAGTATGGTTGAAATGTTATTTCTCCCTGGGCTTTTGGCACAGTGTATACAGCATACAGGCAATGTGTCTGTGTACTGCACAACAAGTATTAAGACACTGAAATGCAGTTCAGCATCTAACCAGAAGTGCAAGTGGCGAGAAGGTATGATTATACTATCATATACTGTATAAGGTCTGTAAATGTGTGAACGATATTGACGGTATGAATAGACTAAGATATACAGTATGAACATGTTTAGAAGTAGGTAGTATTAGTGCAGTGCGAGACGAGTAAGTCAGTATGGGGAAAAGTGTAAAAATGTATAGGTTGTAAGAGAATAAATAAGGTCAGAGTTCAGCAGATTGACAGCTGAGGGTGGGAGGTGTCCTCGAGGATACTGCGATCAAGTGTTGCTTTCTGACTCCGAAAGGATCGATCGATCATACGCAGGTCCACAGAACAAAACAACTACCAGTCTGCAGTTAGTTCAGTGTGGATCTACTGGACCGATCCTGCCTATGCAGACCAGGGTCAACATGGTTCACTCCAATACTTATAGCACCACATTGTAGCTAGCTGTGACTGGGGTTGGGTGTTGTAGAGGTGACAATACAATTTGATAATATTTGTCACTCTGTGGAAGTTAAAATCTTGCTTGTTTTTTTATCCCAGGGTTTAAGATGCCACGAGGCTCAACCAAAACATCATGCATACAAAGCAGTTATTGCTGTAGCCACCGAGACCGGCAGCTTTTTGCCAGTCCATTCAGCCCAGAAAACAACGACTGGCTAAGAAATTACTTAAATTTGAGGCCAAAAAAGAGGGCTGGTTGGAAAAAAAAACATCTCACATGTTATTGATGAAGTATCTGTTTTGGTCTGTGTTGAATGGCTCTAATAGTAGTTCACAAAATAAAGATTGGTGATATTTCTGTATGACATTTGAATTAATGTTCATCGCAAAACCAGGGAAACATCCTGCGACCTAGTTTACTCATGTCTTGCACCACAAACGGCTGAAACATGCCCAGACAGGATGAAGCCTTTTATGAAGTGTTAGTCAATAATAAGCATGCAACTTTATCCACAATCCTTTAAAACTTTCACATATAGCTCAGTCTACTCTTAAAACTCTTTTAAAAATGTCCTTTTCCACACACAGTCTAGATCAAATACATGTGTAATTAAGAGGAAGCTGACATCTGTTTACAATTGTGTACATATTTTTTTACATATAAATATTTTCTTTATATCAATATATGTTGCAAATAACAATGAAAGCAAACTATAATAGACAAATACGACGAATTAAGCACATAATCCAGACTAAAAGCAGGTTTATAATACAATAATTATAATAATAATAATACAATAATATCACTATCATAATATAATAACACTTGGGCAGAAGTACATCTGCCAAAAATGACAGTTGTGTATTCCATTAAATGTATGCATTGGTTACATGTATTCTTTTAGAATAGAAAAAAAGAATAGAAGATACTTTTTTTTTGTCAAATGGACTTCTGGGCAAATACAAAATCTAAAAACATAACTAGGGCTGTGCTGAGCTTTGAAATTTCATTTATAAAGTCGACATTCAAATTATAAATCAAAATGTGTTTTTCTTCCTTTTTTATTGATTGTGTTTAAAGCCAGTGTTTGTGCACAGTTGCAGATAAAGATCTGGCTACACTAATATTATTCTTATTATTCTTATTATAGTAGTAGTAGAATTAGATTCCAGTGGTGGCTACGTAGGATTGTTTCAGACTTGTGTGATCCAAACATTTCCAATAACTCCAGATTGTTTTAACGTCCAAAAGTCAACATTTATTGAAAAAAGAGAGCTGTAATCATTTCCAAAATTTGTGTTTTTATCGAACAAAATATTCTGCTTCAGTCCATATTTCTTGGAGTTTATCCTTGCAAAAACAACATTGTCACTGCGCCCCAAAGAAACAGTTTGCTCTCCTGCTTGCTGCGCACAAAGGGAGACACGCACTGACCACTTATATTCATCAGAGAAAGTTGATTTAATAAAGAAGACTAACTCGTTAAATCCCTTTTTATGCAAATTGATTTGTTATCTCATAACCTGAGCCGTAATCCAGAGCAGGTGAGCATAAATGATAGTGATTATGGCTGCTCGATTTTGGCAAAATCACGATTATTTTTGGTCAGTATTGAGATCATGATTATTAAATATGATTTCTCATTGACTTTGGAAACACCAAGCGTTTAGAAAGAAAAAGTCAAACACATGAATCTGGTGCACTTTGGGAGCAAAATAAGAACTTTTGACACACCATCGAAGCATGACGTAAGAGATGGGGTCCATGTTTCAAGATGGAGGGAGATTAAACCTGAATTTACATCACTGCTCCGAAGTACAGGCCTCACATCCAATAAGTAGTAAGTAGTAGTAATATGAGGATTACTCTTGAAATAATGCTCTGAATGGACAGATGTAAGAAAGAAAAAAAACAGAGGATTGTGTGATTGTCGGTGTTGGGAATTTATGAAATGTAACAGATTACAGAATACTAGTTGGCTAGTTACTCCCCAAAACTGATGATTACAGTATAGCTACTTCTAAGTTGTTATACAAGTCACGAGTACAGGCTACCTCGCCTCGCAAATCTTCCTGAAGGTAAAAGCAGAAAGTCTAAAGGGCCGTCTAAACCAAGAGCGATAACTATAACAATAATTATAAACATAACGATAACGATATGAATATTATGATTAATATGCTCATGGTGCGAGGAGAGAGAGAGGCATGCTGTTGATTTCAATAAGTTACAACTAATTGCTGATAGAAAATATTTGGGGGTCTGAATCACAAGTTACGATATTATATGGATTCTTTGGACAACAAGACGATATTTGCACGATTTCAAGTCAGATGGTTATGATTTCATCCGAATCAGGGTGATCAATATGAGACGATATCATATGTCCACTAACATATGATTTGACAATTTTACTACTGGCGTTTTAATGAGTCATTTAGTTACCTTTTTTCTCTGACAAAATATGTCAAACTTTCTTATGTCTATTTAAATTGTTTATTGCTTTAGTGGCGCAACTTATGTATTCATTTATTTGACCTGATTCCAATTTTCAATAAAGAGTAACCCCTCACCAATGCTGAGAATTTCAAAACACAAGCACACATACTGAGTTCATGGAAACACCTTCATCACACTTTTACCACAATCAGGTCCTTTACATTAATACGTATGTATACGTATATACGTATATACATACAGTATATACATGTATACATACATATTTTATTAAAGCTTGGGTAGGTAACATTGGAGAAATCAGCAAAAGTAAGCGCGACTTTTAAAATGTTCTTCCTGAAAAACATGCTAGCAGCTTGTGGATCCGGTGCCGCACAACGTGTGCAGACAACATGCAGGTCAGCAGGAAGGTAGAATGAAAAGATTGTATGAATTTATTACAGTCCTGCAACAGCCACAGATACCAGATTATTTTTTTTTTTTTGTCAGAGCATTTCATTTATTGATTGCTGTCGGGATGTAAAGATTATTTTAGCAAATAAAACAATAAATGTTTCTAAAATACATTACCCACCTAGCTTAGTATAGTAGCATAGCTTTTTATTATTGTGATTATACAAAACCGTTGAATTACTTTTTAGGGTGTACGCTACATAATCTTTTAGTGTATAATCTATAGCAATGTATTATATTTAAGAAACTTGTAATGTTTTCTATGTAAAATATTTATCTTCGCAGAAACTAGTATCTACTTCTATTGGACATATTTTGTGTAGTAGAATTATAAAGTAAATTAGTTTGCAATCAAGATAAGTGTCAGTCAGCACAGAGGTTAAAGATGCAACTCTAACAGCAGATTACAGAGAGGTTTAAATATCACTCACACTAACGCTGAGCTGGGACAGACGGTCGGATGAACTGCAAAACAAACTGAGCTGGAGAGAAACCTTCTGCTCGAGACTGCTACTTCCAATATCATTTGTGAATACTTTCCTGAGTGTGTGTGTGTGATGACTGCGTTGTAGACTATATAATTGGTTCCCTGGTCTTTATTCTACTAAAGATCATAGTGTCAATGAGAAATCCTGATTAAATAAAGCTTAACTAACTAATTGAAGAACATATATGTCTTTCCTTTCTCCCTGTTGCTTTTTTTTTGCTTTCAGCGAGAAGAGCTCAGAATAAAAATGTTTCCCCTCCTTGCAGAAGAAGCCATTTACTGCCACTTATTCTTTGATATTTTGAAAGAAAAGAAAAAAGACGGTTTCACAAAGTTTGCTAATCCATCACATAAACATAAACCCTTCAGGTTTGGTCCAACCTTGTGTTTTGTTAATATTTCACTGCGTTCAAGTTGAGTGTTTTCATATCAGAGCAGCATTATGTTCCACTTGTACTATGTTCGCTGTCAATCACCTGACACACACAGGAGGAAATGAAAGACACCGGCAGGAAATAATCCCTTAAAATCATGTTGCCTCACAAGCGACATTGACACATCTGACAAATATTATATTGACAAAACCTTTATTCGCCCCACAGAGGGGAAATTTACAGCGCTACAACAGCAAAGGGACAGTGCAGATAAAAGGGCAATATAAGATAAGTACAAAATAGAATAAAAAACAAAAAACAACAACCGTGGTAAGTAAGTAGCAGGTTAACATAATACAGTAAGTGAACATATGAGAGTAATACTCTAGCAGCAATGTAAATTATGCTGAATTTATCATGTGAGCCATTGTTGTACAGGGGATATATTTATACATGTAATAGTAATATATCAGTCTTAATCATTTAAGTCATCTTACTCCACAAATGATAAAAAAGCAATAAAGTCCAGTCAAACAACACTTCTCAGTACTTAGCTGCCCAGTTTTGACACCATGATGGACGGTTATGTTCACAGTCTCTTAGATTTCCAATCTCAAGTCATGTAGCCTGAATTATTCTTGCCCTTCAAATGCCAAGCACCTTCCTGTGATGCAAGACTCCAGCCAAGACTTTTTTCACACCCACTACCTCCAAATCACCATGCTGTCAGACCCGAAACCATGGCAACAGGCATCACAGTCTCCCAACATACTAAAACAGTTGCATGTGTGACTCATTAAAGCAACAAAAAAAAAAAGAAAAGAAGATTTGCATGCAAATTAACATTCCTATATTTTTAGGATTATTCAGTGTTCCCTTCATGAGGTGGCAGGTGGAAATGCCACAGCCAGGGTAAAGTGCTTTATTAATAATGGGAAGGATTTTATGAATCAATAATTCAGGAGTTACAAGAAATTAGGACTCTGTTTATGGGCAGGAGTGAAACCAATAGCTGTTGTTTCCATATGAAGAGCAGAATTGTTTACAATTTCTTTCTCCCAGATTAAGTGAAAATCTCTTTAGTGAAAGTTGCCAATTAAATGATAAACCACATTAACAACAAATATCACAACAACGTGGTAGGTCCATTGTATATAAAGGAAAATAATAATAATTTCTATGATAAAAAGTGGTAGTATGAGATAAAAACAAAATTTTACTCGGAAAGTTAAGACTTCTTCACTAAAACATCTATAATGTGGTTATGAACTTGCCCGTCACTACTTGAGGGATATGACACATAGATATGTCCCTGGCAGGTCAACTGTGGAGTTATGTGCTTCCAAATCAGAGGACAGCAACATCACAAACTCACCCTTATAGCCTTGCTTTTACACAGAATACGTTAAAACCACTTCATTGCTATTTCTTGACCATGCACACTGATTTAATTTTGTAATTTCATTTTATGTTTAGTATTTATTTTAAAACTGTTTATTATTTGTTATTCCCTTCTTCTTTTAAAATGTATTTTAATTTTTTAACCATTTAAATAATCTGCTCTTTTTTTATTTTAATTTGTAAAACACTTTGCTCTGCATTTTTTTTTTTGTATTAAATGTGGCATATACAGTACATATTTATTTTTGTAATGTTTATTATTATTCAGATGTGAAATGTATTGAAAGGAAATGTAGTAGTATTCTAATATTAGAGTGTAATCTTTTTGTAATGTTGCTCTCAATAATTGCAAAGGTGAACTGTGCGTCTACCAAAACACAACTAACTGAAACCTTTTCTGAGGAAAACAAAAAGGCCAAAAACTTCATGGTCATCTTGGAATTTATGTTTATCCTGTTGGATTTAGGCATTAGACTCTCAGACTTTGAACAATCACTAATATCAAGAAGCTCATTGGATCTGTATAAACGTGTGTTATCATCAGTTTATTTTACCGTGATGCTACATGTCAGTGTTTAAGGTTTAAGTGCAAGATGAATTATACATCACAGGTAAGAATATTCATGCTCTGGGTGTATGTGAATCCCTTCCATTTCTTTCCTCTGTTTAACTCCCTTTTGTTCTTTTTGACAACACTCCCTCACAGAGGAGATGGAGACTTACATTAAAAAGGATTAAATGCCTTCAAAGTGCATTATACAAAGCCTGATCCGTCCACTGGAGCCACACAAGATTAATTTGGGTTCAATAATAATTCCAAACGCCACTAAATGACTTTGACAATGTGAGTGCAGGACGGTATCGACAAGGGGGATGTTTAATTATGATAAGCAAGGAAAATCAAATTTATCGTTTTAGAATTTTAATTGATTAATTCAAATCATTTTCCCCCTTATTGTCAGAGATAAAGAATGAGTGCTGAAAATACTATTAGGAGAATTATGAAATGAAGCTCTTGCATTTCAAATGAATGATGTATTAGTTTAGAGGAGACGGATCCTTTGTCCTCATAGAGCCGCAGTTTACCAGCAGTGATTACACAACCATTTGCCTGCCAATCCTTCTTCCAAGTGCAGTGTTTAACATTTCTATGTACTGTATATTTGCAGTTATTATTAAATGGCCATGATTCAGGGAACATAATCCATATAAACTTTCTCCAGCTCAGCAGTGACATATGAAATGAAAAAATTAAAAAAGCAATTTATAATCTGAGCAAAAATACAGATAACTACTTATTTAGACACACACTCAGATTTAATGGTGAATAAATAAAGCCATCCCGGAAAGATTTCTTCATTATTATGGATTTTGATCAGTGTCCAGTTTCCTCAGAGTATATCTTTAAGGAAAGAACTGACTTAGTTGGGAATTACTATAATATATCACACTGCTCACTTTAAACACTCTTTGTTTATTTTTTGACTGGGCTCATTTGACAATGGTAAATAAGACTAAGGGTTTTAAACCCTGCCAGTATTCTCTGGAGGGAGGTGATAATACCTCACAACAATGAATTGTTTGATGGAACAAACATTACCCTGATGATTTTCCTATGCATACATACTCACCAGTATAAAATATCCAGTTTATCATCTTCACGGGTAAAATTATAAAATGAAGATTGTGTCAGTGTTGATATTTTGTGATGGTTAAAAGAACAAGCTGATGAACTATCCAAGAGCCATCCTCTGGCATAAATATGCCCAGGAAAGTATTGCATCTACATGTGGAAGGCCTAAAGATTGCACCAAGAGGAAAAGTCAGGAGGGGGCCCTAAAACCGTTTGGATTATCCTCAATAATCAATACCATACTAATCCAATAGTTTCCCAAATCCCTTTAAAAGTGTTCGTTGAGGTTACATTTTGGACTGATGGTTGTTCTGGAGTAAACGCGGGGCTATGCCTGAAACAAACTAGTTAGTTTAACATGATTCTCATACATTATGTCTTATTTGTTTGACAAATAGAAGCCCTGAGACAAGTGGAACCTTCGGGTGCTTCAGAGCTCAACTGAACTGAACAGGGTCTAGAAACTAAAGCTACAGAGGACGACATACCTAAAGGAGACATGACCAGCAGATAAGTCAGATTCATTGTGAAGTTAATAGAGAGAAACAACTTCCAGGCTCTGTATAGAGGCCCCGTCTAGACTGTTGATTAAATTATCTCTCTTATCAGTCCTCCAAATCCAACATGTTGGCACCATCATTGGACACACACTGAAATGTCTCTGTAGTCCAAATGAAAATTTCCAACTATGCCAGTTGGACTCTCCCCAGAGCATTGCAAGAGAGAGAGAGGGAGAGAGGGAGAGAGGGAGAGAGAGAGAGAGAGAGAGAGAGAGAGAGAGAGAGGGAGAGATGTTTGTGTTTTAAAGGCTCCAAACTGAAGTTCATGTGCAGTTCTCCTCTTTTTAAGACAGCAGGCTGTTGGCCAGATTCACCCAGTATAATTTCAAATCCTTTTTTTGGCTTGATTCTGCTTCTTTCTCTGTGTCTGAGGCAGTGTACATGCCATCTGCCTTGCTTGGCTGTTTTTATGTCATGTTGCTATATAGACTCTAAACAGAGCTTTGACTCCAACCCATTATCATTCACAGGTCATCGACGTCTAAATAGCTACCCGAAAGGTACCCTTTGGCGTCTGTTTAGTGACACACTGGGTTTTCAGTTGACTCCAATGGTAACCCAACCACGGCAACATTGTGTGCTTTGAGCAACAAAAATATCAAGTTGTAGTTACTGTATTATTTGTTAAGTTTGAAGTGTTTACCCTTAACAAAATTGGGACTTTTTCATAAATGTAGTGTAATGATGAAATCAGACATAGAAAATGACCTGGAAAACGCGGCATTAGATTCAGTGATACTCGAGCACAGGGCTGTGACACGATAGTCTACTGGTCTCTGGACCATCGGCCATCTATATCCACAGGTCTCCCTGTCCCCTCTGAGTGTAAAGGTGGTGTAACGTTGCTGTTTTAAGTCTCAGCGCGGACCGCATGGGTGTTAAAACCACTGTACGCATACAGATAAAAACAGATAATCAGCAGCGGTGGAAGAAGCACTCAGATCTTTTGCTTACTTGTATTTTTAACTATGCTGTTTGTTCTGTACACAAGTCACCTATTGCATGTCTGTCCGTCCTGGGAGAGGGATCCCTCCTCAGTTGCTCTCCCTGAGGTTTCTTCCATATTTCCCCCACTAATTGTGGGGTATCTTTTAGGGAGTTTTTCCTTGTGCGATGTGAGGGTCTCAGGACAGAGGGTGTCGTACCTTGTACTGGCTGTAAAGCCCACTGAGACAAATGTATAAATTGTGATATTGGGCTATATAAATAAACTTGATTTGATTTGACTTGAGGAAATTTAGCAAAATAAAGTGTCAAAATACTATGTTACAAGTAAAAGTCCTGCATTCAAAATCTTACTTTATCAAAAGTACAAAAGTATAAGCATCAATATATATGTACCAAAGTACAAGTTTTCATCACAAAGAATGGCCCATTTCATAATAATATATATTGTATTCATTATTGGATTATAATTATTGATGCATTCATATGTACATCACTTTAATGTAGCAGCTGGTAAAGATGGAGCCCATTTTAATAACTGTATATACTGCTGGGTGGCTTAATCTTCAAATAGATATTGTATATTGATACAAAATATAAATAACTTAAGTAACTATAGCCCAGAAATTCTCAAAGTCGGCACACATGGCACTCTGTCAGAGGTCCACTAAATCATTTGCTATTAAGTTGCGCTGTATCATTAAAAGTGCATATCTACAGATGGGGACCACTTGCACCAATAAAATAAGAATATTGTGTGCATTACTCCCACCCATGTTAGCTTTGGGCCAATAGAAAGTCTGATATGATTGTGACACACAGCAATAGGTTCATTGTTTAACAGACGAAGCAGTTACTGGAAGTCAGCTTTAGACTGATACATTTAAATAATTTATTAGGACAATGCCAGTCCTGTCCATTTTCTGAAAACGTTTCATATCAATAACTTGAAAGGTATAAATTCTGTCAAGAGGAGTCCAAAGGCAATTTGAATAAAAATTACCCTCTGTTTAAAAGTATATAAGTGGTATTAACATGATTCAAATGGAAATGTGTTTCTGTTTATCATTATGAAACAGGTCTTCAGTATTTAGGTTGAAAAGTTTTAGATTACAGATGTATACACATGGTAGTAAATTTAAGCTTAGTCTTTGTTATGCTGAGTACCGAACTTGAGTAAATGTACTTTTTTAGGTTTTTGTGAAGTAAGGGCCATCTCATGGTGACACCCTCCAATTGAATTAATGGGCGTGTTTAAAGAGAAATTTAAAGAAAACAGGAAACAGGGGTGGAAACTCCCAGCAGCTGGGATTTGGCTGGGAACTGGCAGCCGGGTTGGAGGTGAAATTCAAGATGGCTGCATCTGTACAACACATTGCAAACAGGAACGTAAGATTTTAAAATATCTGACTGCTGTGCCTTCATTTGTTCATTATTTCTCACCTTCTTTCGCCTGTTTAGCCTGTTCATTACGCCAGCTTTGCTTTTCCCTTTCTTTTCTAGTGATTTTCTATTTCTATTTTCTATTAAGAATAAACAATGAAGACATCAGCAAAATAACATGACAATTGACTATATAAGGCCAGGACAATTGTGGGAATGAAAAGTATAACAGATACAACAACAAAGGTAGCAAAGAAAGTGCAGCAGAAGAGTAAAAGCAAATGTAAATAGATAATAACAATGATGATAATAATAACAATAAAAGAAATTATAAACAAAATAAATGATTAGTATACACCAGTATTACAAAGTGAGGACAATGACTCTATTCACACACGATGTAATTGGAAGAACCAATATTTACGATGCAGTTTTCTCCTATTTTCAAGTGCATTGAAAAGTGGCTTAAGAGAGAGTTCTATTACATGCAGTCTTCTATTTATCCAGAAGGGGATGCCCTATCTTCATGAAGCTATTATCTCTGTTTGCCAGCTTGTAATGTAATCTCTTTAGACGTGATATATTTGCCAGCTCTCTGAGCCATTGCCGGAACGGAGGACTCTGACTTCCAAAATTGTAGAAATAGGCGTTTATTCAGCCAAGTGCATAGAGAAATAGGAGGGACTACCTCCGCTGACGGCTTAGCGGCATAGCTACACTGCCCCTCCGTTCCGTATCTGTACCTTTTACACAGAACAGTGAGTTGGAATAACAGGCTGTGTGAAAGGTGCTGGGTATTCTCAAGGACAGGGCTGTGACGCAGTACTGGTCTGTGCTTCGTACTGAGCCCAAAAACGTCATTAGAGTTACGGTGTACCTTTTTGTTCGCACTTAAAGGGATACTATGCAATTCATCATCATCCTCTGTCTTTGCAATGTGGGCAGTGTGTGCAGATGAACGGCACGTTAACATCATGTTAACTTCAATGACGAGATGGAACCAGCTGATCCACAATATAAACGAGATACTGTTGGACAGTGTTTTCTTTTTCCTGAACTGTGAACTGTGAACCTGTGAATATTTACGACTGATCATCAGCAAACAGTGCAAATCTTGGCCTAAACAAAGAAACATGATTCTTCAGTGTACACTTGAGAATCAGGTCCCGACATTGTCAGTACTTTCCCTTTCACAAATGTAGCACACAACAGGAGATTATCCGTGTCAGACGCCTTACTGGAAATACTCCGTTTGGTTGAGTCGAGGGATCGGCTCCTGGGTAGAGTGGTGGGAGGCAGGACATGACGCGACATGACGTACCGTATTTTCCGGACTATAAGGCGCACTTAAAAGCCTTTAATTTT
>CALSBV010012086.1:116871-142345 GCA_943590825.1 Bovichtus diacanthus | reverse complement strand
AGTGCGCCTTATAATCCAGTGCGCCCTATAGTGCGGAAAATACGGTAGTCTCTTGCTGTTCCTTGAATTTGTCTGACGATTTTGCCGTCGGCCCTTACCTACAGAAGTTCCTGAATTTTGAATTTGGTTAGACATTTTTATCTTAATTTATATCACAGTTCTTATTTTACCCTCAACAGTTTGTTTTCTTCCGTTTTAACAAACATCGGATTAACACAATCAAGGCAGCAGTTGCATTTCCCTCAGAGACTACTGCTGATATGGCTTCAAAAGCTATGATACCCCAAGCAGAAACAGATTGCAGTTGCTCACAGCTTTCTTCTTTCTAAAAATTCTATTGAAATTTGATAGTTCTTTGTCTCATCTGTAAACAGTTATAACAGTTGTTCTTCTGTTGTATTTCTGACCTCGACTCGCAGGTCGAGGTGTGTTTGCTGCCCCCAGTGGTCAAAACTCTGATTTCAAGTTATTTCAAAAGGAACTTCTGGATTTGTATTATTAAAACGTATGGCCATTATCACCGGTAACAACATGTGTCACTTAACCAACCACGCCTGCAAATCAGAATTATTAAAACTTTAAATCACATGAACTACTTCGTGTGCACAGGCTAATGGTACTCTACTGCCTATAGCTTTCCTTTTTTGATTTTTTTCTTAATTTTTTCCCTTTACTCTCATCCGCTTATTTACCTAAATGTTGCTTTAACACTCAATCCTCCCCTTCCTTGAAATAAATAAAGTGTTATATGATATATGATATGTTATAATATGTTTATGTTTTAGTTAAAATGTTTATGGTGTATATATAAAGATATTTGAATATACACCTCCACAGTGGCAAAATCACAACATTGAATAAACGTGTGAAATTAAGCAATGGGAGCAACTCTGAATATTTGAATCTGCTCTGTTTACCTTTCCCATTTTGGAAATGAAGCAGACTTTATTTGCCAGCAGAGAGCTGAACAACATTCAGGCAATCAGGGACTTGAAGAAGACAGACACCATAGCAACAGAAGAAAGTTTGAGAAGTTGTGAGCTGGGAGCAGCAGCGGTGGCGGCAGCAGCAGTGCTTGTGTTGAGTCGTTGGACTGGAACAGATATACGTTAATTGGAAGTAAATCTGACAGCTCTGGGGGAGAAATGAGGTATGGCAGAGAGAGGGGGGAAGCAACACCACTAGCAGACACCTAGACCTAGGAATGCATTACGCAGTAAGCTCCCAGATCTAAAGAGGGTACTTCAAACATCTTGTCCTCATTATGTATTTATTGTTTGTATTATAGCCTGTATTTTCTCCCCACTTTGTACATTGAATCTGAAGAAGAAGCAGGGGGTACACCCAAGGACTGCATTCACAATGTTTTCCAGAGAGGTTTTTTTTGTAAAAAATAGTCATGAAGTTATTTTGTTTGCCTTGACTTTGAACTTCACAGACAGCCTGTGATTCTAATTAGGAACAAACGGAATAGAAGAGTGATGCTTTTAGACAGGAGAGGGACAGGAACGGGGGGCGTGGCTGTGGTGGTGATGGGTGGGATGGGGAGGCTGGAGCATGAGGCGCTGGGACACTTTAGAACCAAAGGGGGGCTGCTTTACAGTTTTCAGGTCGGACTGCGTGTTTTTGAAGCTGACAGCTTCCACTGCCAACTGAAAGAGCGTGATGTGAAGTCAGGGGGGAAATATGGGCTATGAAAGAGGGATAGGGGCCTGCATTGAAGCTTGTTGACACACAAGTCGAGATAAAGGCACAGCGAGATAATACGGAAATATTAGAGGTGTGTGGATATTATTTAAGAAGGACTTTTTATCAAAATGGACCTTTAATTTAGAAAAGAGTTAACCAAAGGCAGCTGTGATTATCACTTTACTTGAGACGGAAATAGATAAACAGATAGGTCTAGTGTAATTGAATGACGATTAAGTTAGTATGATAGATACTTCAAAAACAAGACTGTAAGTCTAATGCCATGCAACTCACCAGTGCTGTATTGCTCATTACGTCTCACAGATCAAAGGTGTTGGGGTGAATACACTGAGAAGGATTATTTAGCTATTCTCACAGCCTTACCAGAAGTAGGCCTAAAAAAGTGTAAGTCTGTCCTAAGGGTGGCGCTAGAAGAAAAGTCACAGAGTCAGTAAAATTTAAAGCGCACCTTTATCATTTTCTGAGTCCAAGTTCATCTTCTGGAGAGCATGATTTTGCAGTTAGTTATCAATACACAGTGAAAAGTGCCATGTGCCATATGCTTGATCCAGCATACATTGTCTCTGGTTAGGCTAAACTACAATTGGATGTTCCCACAGGCTTGATGGGTAGTTTCATCCAAAACCATGGCCTGCTCTGTAGTCCAGCCGTCATCCCTGCTTGACTAGATTCCCAACTCTAACAAATAGTTAGACCGCTAGCTGCTACCAGTTCAAACTTTTCCACACCCTTCTCTGACCTTATGCACCTCTACACCCTAAATCCTTCTCTCACCCAAGTAGAGAGCAGATCTTCAGCCACTGAATCATGATTTATATCTTGTATCTGCTTAGGCTAAGCTACGACGGTTCTCCAAACTGGCTTGATAGGCAGTTTTTATCTGAATCCATGGCCCGCTCAGTGGTCAGCTACCACCATTGTCTAATTCCACTCGCCTTCCAAATAGCCATTCATTCCTACAGCAACCTACTGTTATGAAAAACTATTCCATGCACAAATCATGCTCCTTGACCTGTCTTGTTGGCATCCTCTTAATAATGTGTTGAGTTGGGACTTCACCACAACACCAAGTAGGTTCAATAGTGTGTTTCAGAGTCCCAGAACCACGCCTTCTTTACCTGCACCCAAACACTCAACACAGACCTTCCATCAAAAGATATATTCACTTCAGAGTATAACATCACCAGGTTACAGCATCAGCTAACAACATGCTAGCAAACAAGCTAACTGGCTGTTCTTATTATTGCTATTGTTGTTATATTGGTGAGTTATTGTATTTTTGGTATTACTATCTGCCTAATAGATGGTTATATTGCTATGCATAAGTAAACTGTATTCCCTTAAGATCAGCAGGTCA
Organism: Bovichtus diacanthus; assembly: GCA_943590825.1. Classification (NCBI taxonomy): domain Eukaryota; kingdom Metazoa; phylum Chordata; class Actinopteri; order Perciformes; family Bovichtidae; genus Bovichtus; species Bovichtus diacanthus. Next base: position 139,278 of record CALSBV010012086.1, on the reverse strand, counting down.
AATTTTCAGCAAACTTCGGGGAAATGTAATCGCTTTTTTGACGTTATCTGCTCAATAGATACATGTAGCTGTTGGCCTGATGGCACCGGATGGAAGGCGAGGGGGGGCACCAGATTAATTAAGATCATCATCCTCTGACATTAAATGTCATTATCAACTGTAATTGGTTTCCTGTGTGCTGCATTTGGCTCCAAGACAGATTTAGTTAATAGTTTCTTATACCTATGACTGACCTTAACCAAATGGTTTCATTTTCTAAACCTTACCCATAGAGAGAGAGAGATCTGAAAATGCTAAAATGAGGATATTTCGCAATAGTCATATGCCTTGACAACTGTTGTCGTCCTGATGATTGAGGTGGCAACTTTTTTTTAATTTATTTTTAAGTGGGTTATTCTGAAAGGGAATGAACAACTTGTGGATTTTTCTCAGCCTAAAGTCCTACATGGAATAGTACAATAGTACAGAATCTACCAGCCGCTTGGCTAGTAAGGTCCAATCATATCCATGCAGGTGTACAGCACTGCCTGACACTTCTCACTATTACTCTGCAGATACTCTTAAGCCACACTATCCTCCTCCTTATTATTCACAGTTTACTTATCATTGGTTCTTTGAGCGCTACAGCAGAGCCTTTTCCACTTCAACTCCAACTGTGGAACAATTCATTGCAAAAGGTCAGTTCCTTGACATAACTGAATCTCTAAATTACATATCTTGTGCTTAAGTGGAACTTTTTTTGCCTGACACCAGAGTAGAGGTTACGGGTTCACCTTAAACATTAGAATTTATCGTCTAGGGATCATGATTATTCTCCGAAAATTTAGGGTCAGCAAAATCATTAGTAATCATCCTGAATATCAAAGTATTGTTGCATTTGATAATCGTATATAATATGTAGACTTTTCTACACCAAGTGATTATTAAATGGAAAAGACATTGTCATCCCTACAGCTAGTGGGGCAACATATGAGATTACATTTTACAGATGAGAAAAGGGGCATTTAACTATTTATTTGAAATATTGTGACTAATCTAATCACTAATATTGTAAGACTTTAAAAAAAATAAAAGACACATGGCTCAGTGCAGCCTCACATACTTGCACCTTTTTCAAAAGTCTCCAAACTAAAGTACCTTCAGTTATACATACAGATTAGCTTTATCAGTCTTGGTGAGTACTACTTAGCCTGTGAAAAGTTGTAACTCAGAAGGAGTTTTGACAAGTCTTTGAAAATGAAAGAACCTCTGGAAAGGCAAATTGTGGAAATTAGTATCTAATGTGCATATAGTAAACACAAAGTATGAGAACGTAGCCATTGACATAGCCATGTCATTTTTAAGAATAAATCTCTCTCCCTTCCCTGTTACTAGTTTGCAGTTAGGTGTGGCTAAGCAAGGACAGTAATTACTAAATGAATATCTTCCCAATCATATATAGGAGAAAAATTATTGTATTTCTTGCCTAGCTGATTTTACAACACCTCCAACAGTGCACTGCACTTCTTCTTCTTCTTTTGTTTTAGCTAGATTGAGAATTAAATTAAGCCTGACATGGCTTGAAGGCTACTGTGTTAAACTAACTAGCATACTGGGGTACACCCCACAAATCTATATGTATCAGTTGATAAGTAGCTCGTAACTATAGCATTGTAGAGCTAATGCTAACTATTCCATGTAAATGGATGAACATTGAGCTTCTTAGTCTGGGAAATGTAGATCAATAAAAACAGACTTGGGTGGTTTCATCTGGTTTGCTAGTTAGTTGATTGGTCAAGCTTTCTAACAAAGTAGGGTCCATTTGATTTGTTAGTTTATTCCATGGCAGTAAAATGTTTGTGATTAAAAAGAATAAATGGTAACCTTACTTGTGCTGAAAGGGAGCTGTCAATTAAGCGTGATCTGATCCCGTCCCCATAGTCCTGAGAAATGGTTTGAGCAGCCAAATGAACTGTTGAACTAGATTTTCCAATTAACATTTATTTTTTCTCAGATTTTTTTTTTGTGGATGCTTAATGGCACACTCAAGTTTGATATCGTACATGCATTTTTACTTTTTCAAGTGGTGGTGATGATGATATTGTGTCTGTTTATATTTGCACTAGCAAAACATATGAGCTGTGACTCAATCATCCACACTGTGTCTTACTCCCCGCCCATCTCCTCCCCCTTTATCTCACTTTTGAATAAACAGTGCCAAGATGTAAAGCGGTGTCACAGGAAATGTGTTCCAACCCAGGTACTTCCCACATTTGCTCATGTGAATATTTGATAGCAGATATGTGGTGCAGCAGTTTGCCCCCAGTGTTTGTTTGTTTATCTGCCATGTGGTTACACACATACAAATGCTTCGCACATCCAGACAGCACTTGGCAGGTTTGATGTTTCATCCTAAAGCGGTGAAAAATTAGCACTGTGCCTTGTGTCGGGATGCATCTGCCAACTTTTTTCTCAATATTTAGTTTGACCTACTTTAAATATTAATAGAAACACTTTCTAGCTACATATTAATAAAACTAGGTCATATGTGTAGTTTTGTCCATCATCTTGAACAGTTGAAATAAAATTGTACTCACCAAAGTAATTGCTAAGATCACTAAAGCTTTATAACTGAAGATGACTCATTACAAGCGTCGCAATGATTTAAAATGGTATACACCTCCTGTCTCCTAAGTGGCCACGGTCGAATATTTTATTTAGCTAATATTAGATATTTACAGAGCTAACAGACAGATTGTTAAGCATTAACAATCCATAAACTGTCTCCTTTCTAAACCGTCTTTGCTGGTCTCGTCATGAACCATATTATAAGCAGATCAGACGGGTTGTTAATACGTTAACAGTTCATCATTGTCCAAACCACTTCGTTTGGAGGTAAAAGAAAAATTGAGGACCTGAAAAAAGTTTTTTTTTTTTTTTTCTTCTCTCACCTGGAGGTTTCCAACCTGTTCGTCTGACTGCTCATGTTTCTCTTTATTAATGTCACTGTGTTCCCATCTCTGCAATTAAGCTTGGAGTACAACATTCTAATTACTGATGGAAATAAAGGGCAAACCTACAATATAAGTCTGTTTTGCAATGATGGATCCATCTGTAGGGAGGGTTAAAAAGCTAAGAAAATAACCTTTTTAGAAAAATTGATTGTAGCTTAATCTCATATCTCTTAAAATGCATTTATATAAAAAAAAAGAAATGTGCAGATGTAATGTACATGATTTAAAAAGCACTGGAACTTTGACGGCATTGATCATACATTTATGTGAATGCATTTGTCAAACTGATAATACATATGCCTAAAGTGGGGGAAGAAACATCAAATGCCAAACTCAACGATTTAAGGCAATCATTTGTAAATTGAGGAGACAAAGTACTAATTTGAGCACATTATATGCAAAATAAACAAAACTCATCAATATTCTCTTATACGTGTGCATTTGGTGGCAAACCCCCCAACATTTCAGTGGGGGGGGGGGGGGGGCTTTGAAATCAATAACTTCTATCTCAATGTGTTTGACTGGAAACTAGTACTTAAATTGATGTAATAGCTTTGACGAAATTTGCCATACCGATAATAAAGGATTATTAGTGACAATTCATATTTTCTCAGATGAGAATCTGGATAAACCTTTGGCTTGTTTACAACTTGTGTGATACTTTGTGTTTCTTGCCCTCTAGAAATTTTTCATGTAGTCCGTAGACCTCAAATTACTTTGAGGTCATAAATAATGGACAATAAGAATAAACTAAAATATTTTTATTACCTGAAATGTATGTGATCTGCTTCTGCTGCTTCTGTTAATTGATGTGTACAATAAATTGGAGTTTGGGAAATTGTCGAATTCAAGTGCTTTTATATGTGAAAATTGGATGGTAGTGTTTTACTACTAGCCACAAGATACTGGTGGATACAGGCTACTGGTGCCATGTTATTTTGTTGTGCATTTACCATTAAAGTCAACAGAATTGTAGGAAACATTCCCAAATTTGGTTGTAATCCAATTTCATCTTTGCAGAGTTGTGGCCCGTTAAACGCATCAGGCCACACCTTAAACAAAAATTCCAAAAAAGTATTACAGTAAAATATTCATATCTCCATAACTGTAGCATATATCAAAAAGAAGTAATAGCATACCATGAGACAGACTTTATGCGGAAATTGGAATGATGAGATTATCTGCAAAAATGTGAGTAGAAGCACACCAAAAACGTACAAGAGAATATAAGAGAGCAAAGAAGACCAAATAAGACCCAGTTGTAATTAAGTGAAATGATCCCATAACAGGTCCAGGTGGAGCTCAAATAAATAAAAAATAAAAAGCTTGAATTTTTTTTTTTGAGATGCAAAACATAAAGAATTTGTTTAACTTAGACTGAAAGAGAGAGAAGGGGCAGATCATGTATTCTACAAATACTGTACTTTTTTGTACAAGAATTCAGCATGACTTTTTTTAATTATGGATTGGGTTTTGCCAATATATGAGAAGATAAAAACTAAACACTCTTTAAGTAAGCTAAGCCTCAAAGACAAACTCAAATTCTGTCTTACAAAAATCATACATTTGTGGTTTAACACAACAAATACGATATTGCTTTAATATTAGTGAGCCACTCTGAGATCTCAATGTCATAAAATTAGGCATCTTTAGACAAATGGACCATCATTTTCCAAAGTTGAAGGACGAAAGCTCTTGAAAGGACTGTGATGTAACTGCTGATCGTATTACTGCACAGAATTGTGTGTGTGTGTGTGTGTGTGTGTGTGTTGTGTGTGTGTGTGTGTGTCAGTGTTTTAGAAGAGTCTCTGTTACAGACTAAATGAGAAGCGATCATTTGTTTGGGTGTGTGCTGGCTTGAAAGGTCAATCTCTCAGCGTCCATTGGCAAGAGTGTCTCTTTAGAGGAAAAAGGCAAAGGTTGTTAATCAATAGCACTTCAGATTGGTCCCAAAAGTCTGTTGAGCCTGGAATATCGCTGCAAATTTGATTACCCTAATGATTAATTAAAACTTATGTATCCTGCAATCAAACTGAGCTTAATCAATACAGTGCCGAGCTCATCTTTCACACTTTCACTAACAAATATCACATGAAAACTTTCTGCTATGCCCTGCACTACTCTACCGCCGGTAAACACATAGCTGCAGAGGGTTTAAGGCCTCTGCTGTTTGTTACTGCATCAGCAGCAGCTGGTTCAAATATATTATCAGTTACACATGAAATAATTAAGGTCTGAAGAGCTTTAAAGCATTAAAAGCAATCAATGTGTTGTAGACACTCTAATACACCAAAAGACCTTGTCTCCTACCACAAGTTTGAAAAAGCTGCCTATAATGTAATTCTAGCCTATAAAAAAAGTGTCATTGGGTATGTCTCGCATTAGTCCCTGAACTATTTGGAATTGTAGGAGATCCCATTGAATTATGGGCACAGATTCACATCGGCACACAGCTAGTCAGAGATATGCACACAGTTTTTAAGGCAGTGCACGATGACGGCAGATTAATAATATGACTTCCCAGAGATTGAGTTACCCCCAATTTTGATGGGACTCCACTAAATTGCTATGTGACTTCATTGCAGCTGCTTGAGATGATCAGCTGCCATTCCAAGTTTAAGAGTACAAACAGAAACTAGGATTTTCTTTGTTCGTTTCTGTCACTTCTCCTCTGAAGGCAGTGAAGCAGGAGAAGGAATGCCATACATTTTATGAAAGGTAGATGGGAGAAGATCAATGAAATCATTACTTTAATCCTGCAATTCTAGACCTTTTCTATATATAAGAATTAAATGAATTTCTCTCACAAGCTCAATGTATCTCTTGCTGCTAGAAAACAGAACCAGTGTGTGAGGTTCAATGTCGCCTACTCTCAACTCTGATGCCATTATGCCCCATGGTTCTATGCCGGGCCCGCCTCTTTTCTGCATATACAGTCATGATTCAACATTTCTTTATTGCACATCTGTTGTTTCATATCCCCCTCAAGTAAAGTAGAGTACAAAGCTCGTAGGATGTCATCACTTAATATTAACCTCTGTCATTTTGGGAGGGGGATACTACTAAATTAGAGCATCCTACCATACCACCCTACCTACTTAACAGACCAAAAGCTGCTCAGTGTTAACTAAATATGGTCTGATGGAGAATTGTGTTGCATTTATTACCTGAGATTTTAAACCATATTTAGAGCACATAGATTCATATTCACCTCTGTGTGTCATACTTTGGCTAGGCAGCTGTTAATAATGGTAGCAAACCTATTATTATTAAAGTCAGGACCTCTTCACCAACACCTTAACTTCAGACCCCCGTTTAAAAAAAAAAAACCTGGTTAGAGGCACAATGTCTACCTTTAACATTAGATATAGATACAATCAATATACTGAATGCATTGATTACCCTTTCTTATACTGCATTGTGATATAATATATCTCAAGGTAGAGCATAGACTGGAAGAAATGTACTTTATTTTCCCCCTTTGTGACTTATCCGTCACATACCATCCCCGTGTGCCGGCGTCCAAAGACGAGGAATATCCGTCCTGTGACGACAGCAAACATGAGAACAAGGTTTGATGACCGGTTCAAACATATGCATATAAAAATACACCAAGTACGCAGTCAACATGGATCCTGCATCATATAAAACCTATACTCAAATGCTTATGCATCAGACACTGTTTTTGTTTTTTTTCTCTAAAATAGCGCAAGCTTATGAAATTAAAACAACTAAGTATGGAGCCAGCATCGGTACACTGCACATTATACCTTCCTTTTTAAATATGAGTGACATTCAGTGTATAGCATAAAATAACATCTAGTGTATAGTATAGTTTTTCATCCAAAATTATAGTGCTTACAGAGTGCTTCTTAATCATGTAGTTATAATTAGCAAACAGTTAATATTCCATCCAAAGCTTAATTCTCTACACAAGTCATCTGTTGTGACTTGGAGCTTTTAACTCTTTTTAACCTTAGCGTTTCAACCCTTCTATGCAACATTATTGCTTACTATTTTTCATGAATATAAAACACGTCTATTATTAAATGTAGGTGTTTAAGAAAACCTCTTCAGGGGTTAAGAAACCTGGCAGCAAGAAATTCTGTTCTGGAGAAATCCTCTTCTTCTTCTAGGACTCTTCCATGTGTGCCAAGTTAGTCTTCAGTCCAATTATGGTGGGGTGAGGGGCTATATTTCAGAGACAGGTGTGTCAGAGAGTCTAAAGTTCATTGTGGATGAGGGGGCTTATTAAAGGACAAATGTGTCAGAAGGTCCAAAGTTCAACGCGGCAGAGTTGGGGGACGTTGACGTAGGCAATCCCACGCAGGCGTTGGTAGCAGTTAAGGATGTCGAGGCTTTTTCGCAAGCGTTGGCCAAGGAAGTCCCTGTCATAGCTGGATTTTTAGCGGTCGGTGCAGGAAACGGTGCCTAACACTGGCTTGTTTATTTGAGCGTCGTCTTAGCTCTTTCCTTCTGGTGAGGCACAGCTCATTAGTTTTGTGCGATGGTAGACCAGACATGACACTCGTCCGTTGTCATGTCAGCCGATGTGTCAGAGTGGATTGACATCCACGGTGTCATTCACAGTAGGACTCCATAGAGGCGCAGGTTGGGGCCTCTGGCTGGGGTCCTCCTCTTGTGGCCAATGCCAGTCCGACATTTCAGACTCCTCCGTGGCCCCTCTTCTTGGAGTGATGTGGGTGCTTGATGTGGCTGCCAACTCCCAGGTCGAAGCTGATATTTCATGCTGCTGAGCTGGCATCATACAGCGAGGAAGACGTCTGTGGAGGCGGAGCTGGAAAAGCTCCCAAAGGTAGCGGACTTTAGACTCCCCAGCTCAACACATCTGGATGGACAGACAAGGGAACAAACAAGCAGTTAGGGGGACCATTATCTGGGCCGGGCTCCTCAAGCACGCGAGGTTCAATGTCCTAAGAACGCAGCCCCCACTAGGCACTTAGGAGGCAGAATAGCCTCAAGGGACGATGGCCCCCTCCTCTAAGACTGGCTGGCTTTGTGTTCTTGGAACCTGGGTGAAAAGACAAAGAAATTGAAGCCATAAAAAAAAAACAGCACATCGAGCTTGACGGGCAGTAAGACATGTTCGACATTTCTGTGAACAGTCCAATCGATGAAGGGGCGAGACGTTCCCTGAGCCAGTGACCCCAGTCCTCAAGAGCCAACTTGACCAGCAACAAGTCCCAATCTCCAATGCTGAAGTTGCATTCTAAATGGTGACAGGCAGTGTGAGAATTAGGAGCAAGGCTGAAGATTGTGCTCCTTAGTGGACCTCTGCGATAGTACAGCCCCAACTCCGGTATCAGAGGCATCCACTTCAACTACAAACTGAAGAGAGGGGTCAGCGACAGTCAGGACAGGAGCAGCAGTGGTGAAGCCTTGTTTTAGCTTGGAAAACATCTCCTCTGCCTGAGGATCCCAGGAAACTGGAACCTTTGGATAGGTCAAGGCTGCGAGTGGCCTGACAGGAGATGTTGAGAGAAACTCTTTAGAAATAATGTACCTCTTGTTATCTATGACCAGAGTCATACATATCTAACCATTACATTTTCATAATCACAGCTGTTGTATCCGTTATAACACTATTGGTGATGATCATATTATATAATACACATTTACATGCTTTGATTTCAGTTTACAGTTAATGAAAGCAACACATAATCATTTAAACTGACATAGCTGGCTCAGAGAATGAATAATTCAAAGATGCAGATTTTTTTAGTGTCTTGTGCTCCGGAACAGCTTGCCTGGGGATACAAACTGAGATGTAAGAGAAGCAAGCTACTTTTTTAAAATTCAAACTTGCATGTCGGTTAACATTTGTGAGTTTGGAATCAAAAACAATTGTTAATTATGGAATAATTAACACAATATAGTATACACAATATGGATATCAGTAAATACTGTATATAGATTGATTGACAGATAAGCTGCACTATTTCTTGGAATTTGCATAGATTTTTCACCTTGTCAACTGTATATTTCCCTTATTTCATGTATACTTGTTAGAAAACGGGTAGACTCTCATTCATGTTTCAACTTTCACTTTAATGGCGGATTTCACTTTAAGGAGGATTTTTTCTTGCAGTCAGGTAAAAAGGAGAACACACAGGCTTACTCTATTTTCCTTTACATTTGTTTTCCTGTATCCAAATTTGCTGTTGCTGTGATCCAACTTTTCATGTCATATATCCCTATAAATTATGTTCATATTGGACTGTTAGGCACCTCACAATTTCCTTATAGTGCAATCTTCATTGTGTAACCATTACCATACTTTAACGATATTTTATTTGCCATAAACATGGTCTTTCCTGAACCTTAACCATGCCATAGTTGCCATGTGCACATATTGTAAAAAGAAAGTATTTCAAAATGTTGGCAATAAACGTTGTAAGTTAATTATATCAATATTCAATATCCTCTTGTCTGGTAATAGGGTTGGTAATGTCCCGCATCTGCAGGTCCAAGTCATATGAGGTAGTCCATACAGCCTTCTTCCCAGTCGTGTTGCTCAGCTCTTCCTGGGGTTTCCCAAGTTTTTCCAGGCCAAAAGTGATAAAGAATCCCTTGAGTGTCTTCTGGACCATAAACATGTCATCTGCAAAAAGTAGAAATTAAATCATGAGGCTCTTTCTCCCTTAGCAACACCTAGAGATTCTGTTCATGAAAATCAAAACAGATTTGGTGACGAGGCAAAACCCTTTATGGAATACAAAGCTGCAATGTACCTCTTATGCCCGTCATCTTGAAAAATGTATAGCATTTGTTGGGAACTCATGCCATGGCAGCTGAGCTGTGGCACTCAATTTCCCAGTATCCTTCATGGGTGTCAAAACCCTACATCACTTCCTGCAACATGATATCACCTTTTTATTCTCTTCTCCTCTCCTCCTCTTTTCCACTGCAACACTTATCTCTGCAGCCCACGGCAGCTCTCCACATCTCTGATCACTGTGCAGTCTGATAGGAAGCAGATGCCCTGGACTTTCTTCTTTTCACAGTAGAGACGCCAGAGCTTGCCTGAACGACTCCCGGTTAGCCATCACTGCTAACCCATAGTAAACAAGCAGCGGCTCCCCCCAGCCGACTAGACTTAACAATAGGAGCAGTTGGCAAATTAAACTAACTGTACTCTGCAAAAAAAACTTTCAACAGCTGTAAAGCACACAACAAAGATTTCCCTTGTGTCACTACTCCCACAGCCCGGCTTCTCTTCACCTCAATGGATTTGCCAGCCAAGTTAACAAGCTTGTTAACGCATCTCCACTCACGGACATAACTTTTATTGGGTATAGCATAAAGCAATGTGTCACTGCTGAGTAAGACTAGAACTGCTTTACTCTGTTTGTACATGTGTTTTAATTTGATTGTTATTCACTGTGTTTTATTGTGTGTATTCTGTTGTACGTTAACTGGCTTTGCCACATCGCCAAGTTGATGTGTTAGTATTGTATACGCAGATGGTCGCATGCACATTAAACATCTTCTTAACCTGGAACCATTATCAGATGCACGTTATGATATCACACAAACCGCAAATCACACAGAGGGCCTCCCAATGTTGCCGACAGGTGCAGACACACACGTTCTCTCCTTCACACACACACACACACACACACAAACACTCTTTGTTTGATTCTTGTAGTTACATATTTAGTTGAATTGGATATTGTGTTTTACTGCCAACCTCTACCATCAAATAATTCAAAAAGCCTTCAATCTGTACTAGCTATTCCTTTTGAGCTAATGCGCCTACATAATTGTCCCAGGTTATTATCAACACGTATTCATGATTATATTAATATTAAGTTTTATTGACATTAATGATCAAATATGTGTTAAAAACCGGACTCCTACCAATTCTCAAGTGTTGCACATGGGCAGTATGTGTATCCAGTGCCAAGTTAAAGGGAAAACCTTGCAGATTCTGGTATGACATCTGTACAAGAAACGGCATAATAAAGCATTTAAGTATAAACATTTAAGTGTCACTATCTGATTATATTGTAGTCATGGCTTCCCAGAGTGCATGATAACTCTGGGGACGACTGGATTAAAGGTTTAGAAGCAGAGAAATATGGCAGAAAATTAAAAGTTGATATGCGCAAGAATTCTAGGGACAAATGATTTTTAGTACTACAAAGAGTGGACCTTAAGCCAGAAAATAAACAAACAGTATAAATGGTTTAAAGCTGCGACACTTCCAACAAGTTTTTACCTTAAAACCATGGAATCAATTGGAGTTTGAATTGGGGTCAACGGCAGTATAATGTATACAACATAAGGCGGATGGTGAGCTCTGCGTGAATGTGTCCATGCATGTTTGCGTACATCAGTGTGTTTCAGTCTGAGGTCAGTCCTGCCCTCCCTCCCAGGCTCACCCCTTTACCCCGCTGATGGTATATAAGGAGTGGCTGGCCTGTCAGACTGGTCATGGTTGGATGACTGCTGCTTAGCAACAGCAGGAAAGGAATAATATTACTCAAGCTTTTCTCTTTCCTCTGTCTCCCTCCTTGTCTCAGGATAAATACTAGCGGATGGTTTAGAGTCAGGTTGAAACTCTGCATGTGGACCAGCGAGGAAAGGTGGCGCATGCAGATTTGGTGTCTTTGTGGTTTTAGTGTGAATGACAGAAATCACTTCTTCTGGACACAAGAGGTCTCGAAACTCTTCTCCAGTACAGCTTTATTCACCAAAGGTTTTCGGCTATCTTGCCTTCATCAGGGTGATGTCTGAGGCGTTTTGTAAATGCTTCATTGATCTGTCATGTGACCAATAAAACACCATATATAACATATGTATATATTGTTATTTATATTTACACTCAGTGGCCACTTTATTAGCGACACCTACACCATCTAATGCAGTCCAATACAACTGTTCTGCCATCCTCTCACACCTCTGTGTCCTCATATAGGGAATTCAAGGTTTTGGTTTGCTGCACCTTATAGTTCAGTCTGCTGAACTTAGACCTTTTGTCCTCGTCCATAGACACTTCTTTGTGCAATCTAGTGGTAGTAAAAGGACAATAAACATATCGGTGGAAGTAGAAAGCTACAAACCCTCATTCCTTTTTAGGGTTGAAACTTTTTACTGTATGCTTAATAACGTTTGCAGTTGGATATGGCATACACATTTGACAAGTTGTAGCAATAGTAACAAGCTATGATGCGGTTTATTAAAAAGTACTCATTTGAGGACATTTGGGACGTTATTGTCTAACTTTATTAGCATTTCAACACAAGTCCTACAGACAAAGAGGACATTCCTAGTTTGGAGTCTAACATTCGTACACAGTTACAAAAGGTTGAACAAATGTTGCATTGTTTGCTATTTGGATTTTCAACAGCCTTGTTATGCCATTGAAATCAACAGATTCATATTTTGTTACACACTGGTGACTTTATTGTCTTATACAATAAAATATACCCAAAGTCCCCATATGAGGATATCGTTGTTTTAATAAAGTACTTCCTTTTCAAAGACGATGCTTAGTTTGTATACTTATCAGGTCCTACTAATCCCAAATAGCTAGGAGAAACTAAAAATGCATACCAAACAAAAGCTCGGGTCTCAGGAGGATAAAGTCTACTTTTATGAAGTTGATTAATATTCTGTTTTCTTGACACTTAGCATTGAGGTTAAAGTTAGTAATAGTGTTGTACTGGACTGCATTACACAGATAAGTGTTTCTATTATTCTGCTCCCCTCATGTATGTACAGTACGTTACCACCTTTAACTATTACCTCGATAATATAATTGAATTTACACATTTCCAACAATGTCAACAAAAACAACATTATTTTTGTAAAGATAGATGTTGAGGCCGGGTTGTGTTAGACCGCATTACACAGTGGAGGTGTCCCTACTAAAGTGTAAACAATGAATAATATTTAAATATATGTTATCGATAGGGATTTATTGGTCACATGACAGCTGGGCGGACTGACAGCAGACCAACAGTTTTCATGACTTCTCCATGGGAAGAAATCAACAGTGTGTGTTGGCCTGTGTGTGGATTCATTGATTTGAGGACATTCCCTGAGGGTGCATTAAAAGCTCCAGTTTAAGTCACAGAAACCCCTGGAAGGTGACATATCTTGATGTGATTGAACTGTATTGCTTGGTAAATTGTGTGAAGATGATTCAAGGCAAGTGGGTTTTTCTGTTACTGTGACTGCAGGGCTGCTTCTGTTTGCATTGGAGGAGTACTTCTCAAATGTGTAACTCCTTATAGATGACCGTTTCGCAGACACACACAGACTCTCCCACGCATTCAGTCAGAGCATTATAAATAAAGATAGTAAGCACATAAGCAGGAGCCTCACTTTCTCCCAGAAATAACACCCTCCTGTTAGTGTTGAGGTGTCAGACGCCATCCATCAAAGGGCGATCTGTGTTTCTATCAATAAAAACGCTCATGCATTTTTCAACATTGAAATACCTTGCAGCTCCAGGGATGAATGTTGAATTCCTCCCTGTCTATAGCTCTGCCACAACAAAAGAATGATTCATAAATATTAGAGCGGAGCTTTCCCAGCCTCCTTTTTCACTCAGTGCTCTCTCTTGATTTACTGTAGAACTATAGAGTTAGACCATTTCTCTCACATGGGCTTTTTTGGGGTTTTAGAAAGTCCCTGTCTGCCTGCTGTCTCTGACATTTTCCCTGAGGATCAGCCTGCATATATTTACTATTAGTTTGCTAGCAAGTTATCCATTCAAGAATGTGTCTCTGGGATAAGCTACTGAGATGCCCACGGTACACACAAATAGACAAAGCCTTGTACATGTGTTGAAGTTGGGAAACAGTGCAGATAGAAAGTGAATGGAGTGAGACTTTGAAGCATACAGATGATAGATCACTCATCATTTGCTCTTTTGCTGTTTTACTACTGTGTTTAAAAATGATTCATCTCTGCAACATTTTTTTCCTTTGTTTGTGCAAATTTAATCCCAACGCAGACTCGATCCCTGCCCCCGCATGACACTTCAGACCCGTTCCTGGCTCTGAATTTTCAGATGCGGCCACCACTGTTATGGATTTCCTTTTTTATTTTTTCTCAGAGTGATTATGATAAATGGAGGTTTCTCTCGCCTGCCCATTTGCTACCTATTCATCACAGGGCCAATAAAATATAAAAGATCACAACACAGGCTTTTAAAGGGCCTCACAATGGAGCCAGCGGCACAGAACTCGTACATTTAGCCTCAAGGGGCTGGTAACGAGGATAACACAAGGGCCAGGTATTTCTATAACAACACATACATACACACACACACATATCCACTCTATCTAATAAGATACCGCACAATGCCAAAGAACATGTCGTACAGCCCGGCCCTTTTCGTGTTGCTGATGATGACTTCTGGCAAGTGAATTCCTGTCTCATGTAGTGAGGACAGGTGAGACGGACATATTGTTTTGCTACTTGAGATGGTGACGGATGTGCTGGCAAAATGCTGACAAACACAAAAGCAACAGTGAAATGCACACGGTGTGGCGTAAACGCTGTTGTATGAATATGAAAGGGGAACAAATGATGACATGGACATGTTTGCGCTGCAGGCAGCCGGCGTGGGCAAAAAGCACACGGAGGTGCTGATGCAATCAAATGTGTTTATTTTGTATGTTTTGGTGCCACTATAAGAGTTCTAATTTGTAATTAATAGCATTAATATATTAATAATCATTTACTTGTGCTTTATGGATCAATTATGAGCCAATTAAAAAGCAATGTTTGTGTTGCCAGGTTGTGAAAAGTCTCTCTGGCTGATGTGTATTGTCCCCCAGCATGACTCTTTTTGACAGCTCCTGATGTCGTCAAACTATTGACAAGATATTATATTATGATATTACGTATCAATAAAATGTGATGAAGTCTTTTGAAGCTATCATCTGAATAGGATTTCGTCAAATGTATTTACAATTTAGAAACTACTTGCAATTAGTATTAGTATTTTGTCAACCCTTTTTTTTTTTTTTTTTTTTTTTTTTTTTTGTCTTAGTCCTGTGTAAAATGTCCCCGTTAGGGTTTTTATCTTACTTGGTCAACCTTATCCTGAGAAAATGCCCGGACTTTTAGTCAACTAAACTTTTTTAGTCGCATTTTTTTTTTTAAAACGCATTTTAGTCAGTTTTTAGTTAGTTTGTAGTCATCAGAATGTATTGAACATTTCATTCAATGTGCAGTAGTTTAAAATATCACTTTGTTTCGTTCTCCGAAGCCCTGTTGTTCTCATTGTAAACTTGAACTAAAGGGAGTAAGTTACTCTGATTACTCCTGATCATTGTGTGCTGCCATTGCAGTGCTGATATGCCGGCACAGCACACTGATGTGCTGCATTGAAGAAACAAAAAAAACAGTGTATATATATATATATATATATATACAGTAATATCCATATCCTCTCTTTGTTAAAGACAGATTTTGGTTTAAAATTTTTTTAGTTTTTTTTTTTTTTTTTAAATGTCTTATTGAACTGCATTTTAGTCTGGTCTTTTTTCCTCAACAATATTGCATGTTGATACAGTTACAGTTAGTGTTTAACGATGTAGGTGCCGTCTCGTCATCACCTTGTTTAAGTCGTGGAAAATAAGCTCTTCGGCGAACACCTTTTTTAGTCATAGTATTTGAGAACGAAATGAATACTGCTCCAGAGAAGCATCCTCCGCTATTATTTAGGATTATAAAACTATAAGAAAAGATAAGATGAGAAAACGATGAATATTAAAAACTTCATCTCTAAAGGAGATCATATTTGAGAAAATCACACGGACACAAAGGTGAAAGTTGAATTTAGAAAAAGCAAATGTTTTAAAACTTTAAAAAATAATAATTTGTATCAATATTAGTGGCTAATTGTGAAGTTTAATTCTGCATTATTCATTAATAAAGCAATTAGTTACAGCTTGTAAACCTTTGAAACAAATAACTGATTAATTTGCATCCACAAATGTCTGGCAAGCGATTGCAAAGGTATTTCAAACTTCCACAAAAGCTTCTTATGTACTCTGGAGTATAAAAACTATACCTGCAAAGTGCAAATATGAGGATAAAAAAGTTCCTTGATGAGAGCTGACTTGGTGTTTTCATGTTACTGAGCGTACACTTTACCTCAGTGTACAGTTGAGCCATCTAAGGTTTTATCCAAAGCTGCAGCCCATTCGAGTCTAAATTAAAGCCAGAGATGATTAATTATGAGCAGTCAGCAGTTATCATTTTGACTTCAATTCAACAGTTGTCTTGTGCAGCACTGGATTATAAAGTGGACATTCACACCAGTTCTGATCATTTTCATGCAAATCTCAGCTATGATGATATTACTGTTTTTCAGTTCTCGTATGGCTGCATCTCTTTATTTACTTTAACAATCATGCAGTTTGCATAGAATGAATGAGAAGATGGAAAAAGACTGAAAATATGGAGTAGACACAGTATCATGAACAGCTTTGACACTCATATTGTGTAACAATGTCAACTTTTTTGAAAGCTTATAAGTCTGTGTTGAGCCGCTAAAAAGTTTTAGCCAATGTAGACGTGAATCCTGTCCTTATTCTATAAATCACGTGGGAGGAAACTATTGAATAATGTTGAAACTCAGCTCATAAGTCACTCAGTAACAGTAATTTATTACTGTAGTCTTCCAGAACACAACGTGCTAATTACTAGTATTTTTATTACTGATCAATCTGCCAATTTTTGTGACCAACAAATGTATCCTTCAGTCTATAAAATATAAAAAAAATATATATATATTGTCAGTTTCAAAGCGGCAGATCCTAACATTTTAGAATCTGTAACCAGACAACGTTTGGTATTTTTTCTTGATGAATAAAAACAATTATTTGAGTGTCAAAATCCATTAATTGTGGTTGATTTCTGTCAATCTACTAATTGATTAACACAAAACATGTAAAAGCTCAACAATGTGAACCTCTTGGTGGCGCTCGATGAGAAGTCTGGGGATCACCAACGTTAGTATTTTCTGGGGACATAAATGTGTAGAAAAGTTCTTGTCAATTGATCTCGAGATGAGATATTAAAATATGTCTCTCTGGACAAAAAAAGGTTATCTTATACAGCAGTTCGGTAGTCGCAATATCACAGAATCACTAAAGAAAACCCATCTCGTCAGGCTTCAAGTAATGCGTTTGCGTCCGAACCACCAGTGACCAATCGGCGGCCTCCATGCCAGTGAGGAGCTCCTGGCAGCTACAGCCGTGGTTAAGCTGCATGTGACACAATAAAGAGAGACGACTGTTCTGCGGTTTTCAAAAGAGGTTACACTGCGATAGCGTGAGTTAGATCAGAATGGGAGTGGATTTTTTTTCATTGAAAAAAGAGCATACGACGGCACTGAAGGCCTTTCTCGAGGTAAAAGACGTTTTCGCTCATCTGAATGGCTTCGGCGAGAGTTTCATTGACAGATTGTTCATCCAATCACTTGCCAAGTATTTTTTTACTTGTTTATGCTGAGTGTCTGACCTTTTCCAAACTGTTTCCAATGATGGCTTCTCAGATGGTTCTGTGTAAACAAACCCGGTGGACTGACTGAAAGACAAAGCCATCCAGAGAGCCCCACCACTGGCATGGCTAAACAAATTCACATCCGTGGGAAAAGTCAGTGCATACATTCAAGTCAACAGCACCTACTGCTGTTCTGAGAGTATCTCCTATATTCATATATTGATGTACTTAAATACGTTTATATACTCTCATTCATTTATTGACGTTCTCAAGTATTTTTTTATGTTCTTACATTCATTGATGTTCTCAGTCTGTATTCATTGTAAGCTGTTTGCAAAGGTGTGCATGTCTGTAGAGATGGGGAAGTGCAGAGGGTATTTTTTTGAAACTATACTTGCGTGAACTGATGTATACATAGTCATAATTGGTAGCAAAGAAAATCCCTATGCTCGGGTAAAACAAATGGGGAGTCTGCGGCGTCGATACTTTTGGCTTCTTTGGACTCTTGCCATAGTGCATATTGTCTTTTTTGACCGGTTTTGCCTTTTCAGGTTATTGTTATCTGTACCATTCCGAGAAGGTAATTGTAGTCAATCTTTAATAAAAAAAGAGTTCAAACTTTACAGGAGAGGAATTCATTTTTTGTTCTTCACAGACCTCCAGCAAGGATCAGTCCTCCCTGACGCCTTCAGGTGCCTCAAAGGCACCGAGGGAGTGCAGTGTTACGTGTGAAGTTATTTAGATCAACGGTTCTGTAGAAACCCGGTCGATCGTTACATAATGCGTCCAAGACTTTTGTTTTAAATTACATTTTATTTGTGTTATATATTTAGTGTATATACTGTAAACGCATGCATAGACTTAATTTCTTCAAAAAATGTTTTCGCTATATTTGTATAGAAAAGTGAATTCCATGTCTCATGCAATTGTTAGGAGACATGGTTGTTGAAAGAGTATCCCTTTATGTAATATACTGATGTGTAATTCTAAGGAAGGTGCAGGTTGTTTGCAGTCCATCCATAGCTTTATACATTTAAGAGCGGTAAACTATGAAGAGCAGCGCATTCAGTTTTGGATGATGTGTGTTTTTGACATCCTCAATGCGGGGAGAATATTTCCCTTTCAGTTCTATATATATTTTTCTAAAGAAAATGCTTCATGTCACTTTTTGCTTTCAGATGAGAACTACTGCAGACAAGGTTGTTTTAATCTTTAAATAAAACACAGAGCTGCTCTGGAACCATAAAGACCATAAAGGAGAAGCATCCATTTGGTGCGTGTTCATAATCACTGTCAGACGGCTGTGACCAGATGGCAGAGATGCTACTTTGGACAAACTCCAGAGCCACTTCTGTTCTCTGAGGAGATTTCGCTGTGAAACCTAACCTTGAATCTGCCAAAGAATTTTCCCAATATCTGCATATGCCCAAAAAAAGTTGCTGCCAGCTTTGTTGTTGTGCTTTCAGGATCAGATTCCCTCAAGTGAAAGTCATTCACCTTCAGTGATCAGCTTGAATGCCTGCCATCAACTCACCGCAGGGCTTCTGCGGACCTAGAGAGGAGTCCAGAGAGCATGTGCTTCACACTACACATGAAGCAGAAGATGCACTTTGGAAAGAAATAAGGAGGAATAAGAAATAAAGCGGAATACGGAATATGGAGGGATACCTTCGGCTTGAGACCGCTGATTTTCAGAGCGCAGGGTTTTTGAACAGTTTCCTCCTAAACTTCTTCCATTTGTCATCTTCTAAGTGATATATCCTAAAATTGCTCCAATCTCCCAGCCAACACTCCAACAGAATTTCATCTGCTCTGAATAGGGCTTAAAAAATATATTTAAATCAAAAAGGCTTTTCTCGCAGGCGACTAAAGTCAAGGTTGTTTGGGATGACTTATTATTTTGATGACGGCAAGCACTCTAAGTGGCATTGTGACAACGTTTCATGTCTGTCCTACAGAGTCCTTGATTAAAGGTACTGGGAGAAAGCAATAACAGCAAAGCTGTGCTCCAGCATTAACCCCTCTGAATTAGAGAGGAGCAGACAGAGACAGAGGAGACAGAAGGCGTATTGTCACATGCAGCCATGTTTAGCATTCAAACGGCCTTCCTGTGACAACTGTTCAACCCTCGGCCTGCCCAAATGTTTTGGCTCCGTGAACCATACATTTGGTTTGCAAAAAATATTGAAATGAAAGAATGTGACATATTTCCAACAGCTGTGTGGGAGGTTCACTTCATTGTTTTCTATCACACAGGCCTCTTTAAGACATTCCCCTTTAAGTATGTCTCCTAAAAAATGCCTTTATATACAGTTAAATGGTTTTGACAAATGCTTTGTACAGGAAACACAACTGCTGCCTGGAATATGTTGAAAGTGAGGTGGTTGAGGTGGATGGTGGGAGTACAAATCCACTGTGCTTTGTGTGCGGTTTATGGTATATATATATATATATATATATATATATATTTTTTTTTTATATATATATATATATATACATATAATATATAATATATATATATACTGTATATACACTATATATATACTATGTATATATATATATATATATATATATATAGTATATAGTATATATAGTATATATATTATATATATATATATATATAATATATATGTGATTGGTCATCTTAGGCTGCTTGTGCTTTCTCCTACAAGTTTCTGATACAGATAGAGATTGTTGAGAGTGAAAAGCAAATTATGACACTATCGGACACAACTGAACCCAGAAATTGCTCCCGATGGTCAGACCAGTGCCTTGAAAGGTAGCATATTGCCATCGCTGTGTGAGTGTGTGTGTGTGAATGAGAGGCAAATAGTGAAGTGCTATATGAATGCAGACATTCTACTGCGAAATAGGTTTTAAAACCAATCAACGATTTAACATTTGACACACTTCTTCCTTTACAATATTGTTGTCCAACTCACCATTCTGCGACGTTGCTCTCAGGCGCCAGATATCGCACAAGCTGTATCCTCCTAACTGTCCTCTTATGTCTGAATAGAGCCGTTGCAGAAATGGTACGCAACAGAAAGCTGTATTCTAAGGCCCAAAAGCCATTACTTGAATGAATGAATCCATCAGAGCTACATTCAATGTCTATAGAGTTTTACAGAGACCGAGCCCTGATTCATATGCAAACATTTTCCTCAAGCGTTGGTGACCATTTGGCTCATCAAATGACTGGATGTCTTGTTTCTGCTTGTGCTGCGATGTGGAGGGTAAAATGGAGGCTGAAACAGCTCTTTCCCTTTGTCTTTGCTACGATCAAACACCCGTCCAAGCAAGAAGCAGCTAATGATTAGCATAATCACTCAGTCCCCAGAGCACTCAATCACCTCCAGTGGCAGTTTATGATGCAGAAGGGCAGACATGATGGAGAGGAGCTTTTCTAGCCCATAATTGGCTGTAAATATTGCATGCAATATTTTTTTTCCTCCATTTCGTGGCCCAGATGCAGCTATATGTATGCAGCCTGTGAAGTGTAAATATGCGTGAGCAGAAGGAATGGAGGAGGATTCACCATCCTGTTGTTTTCGGGAAAGCGGAATCTTCACTAAACAGGTGTTGAGGTAGATAGCTCATCCCAGAGGTAACCAGACACACATTTGGATTTAATAGCAATCAGATACTAACGAAGAACCAAGAAATGTTTATGGAGCTCTGAGGTGTGTGTGCCTGTGTGTGGGAAGGCAGTGTGTGTGGTAGTTCCTTTAGCACATGCAGGCCTGAACATTCACTACTGTATTGAAAAGGAAAAAGTATGCAAATGATCAAATGTTGAGACCATTTCTGCTCTTGGAAACAACAGTAGAACGATGAGGCATTGGGGAACGGTGCTAGATGTCAGCTTGTATCCACATTCCAACATCATTTGTGTTAATGTCAAGCTGATGTCCCTAAAATATCCTGCTTCACCTTATTTGACATTTTCATACACATTTGATGTCAGAGTGTACACACTCAAGGACACATCAGAGAACAATTCATCACAGAAATGAGCAAAGTGAGGTTTTTTTTTTGTTTTTTTTCAGTCTCTCTGGAGACATTTATTTATACAACTGTCAACTATTTCTGTTACAAACACACACATACAAGCCCCCCTACCCTCCACCCCCTCCCCAGACGAGCTGCCCTCTACTCTGCGTATCCCTTTGAGAAGGAGGTCGGTCACGATCTTGCCCAATCCTCCAGGGTACTGCTGTGTAAGATGGCGCCACTGCTACCCCGTCTTACAGCTCCAGGTTGCACACACTCTCTAGTTGCAAATTAAATTTAGCTGGAAAAAAACCCCCCAAACAAACCTCAAAGAGCATATCTGAGAGCCCCTCAGACCTTGTGGGAGGAAGAATAGCTCGTCTCTCGCATTACCAGCACCTCAGACGTGACAGAACGCCAGGCCATCGGTCACCTGCCACTCGCTTGTCAACACGGACTCAAAGACAGTCTCACACCTCCCGCGAGCTGCTCAGACCCGCTGAGAACTCATCTTCACTTCAGACACAAAAGCTTGTGGCTGCTGCATTGTGTGAAACAGTCACCCTGTGCATGAATCAATCACACTTCCGACTTAAGACTATTTTCCAAATAAGTGGTGACTTGTCTGATCTGCAGTCTGGGAGATGAAGGGGAGGATTTGTCAAGCACAGCTTTCTCATCACTTTGCCACCCACGGAAGAGAAGATGGGTGTGGACTTCATCCTATTTGTTAGAAATATGCGGTAGCAAGTTAGACTCTTGTTGAGTTCTTCTTTTTAAAGAACATCATGTGTGCCAGTATGCTCCCATCAAGGCACTGCTCTGTAAAATATTCCATCTTTTTTTTTCATTGTTAACTCATCTTATGATCAACAATAATATACCGTATTTTCCGCACTATAGGGCGCACTGGATTATAAGGCGCACT
>CALSBV010012086.1:97642-116471 GCA_943590825.1 Bovichtus diacanthus | reverse complement strand
AAATTAAAGGCTTTTAAGTGCGCCTTATAGTCCGGAAAATACGGTATATAACATTGTATGAGCTTGTCACCAACAACATTAGATGTTTGTTTTTTTCTTATCTAGTAAAGTACGGCATTATTGCAGGGCTAGTCATTTGCGTGATTACAAATGTCAATGTGATTTTGCAAGAGGTTTTCTTACCTAGGCCTTACACTCTGAAATGATGCAAAGGAGGAGCTGAGCTCTAAGAGGTTACGTGCCTTGCTGTGAGCTGTCAAGTTGTTACTAATGCATGTCAGTGTAAATAAGCACAGCGTGTCTTTTCGGAGCGGGTTTGGATTGTGTCTTCTTCTCTGATTTGTCCGGTTTCAACTCAAGCGTTGCTCTGGGTATATTTACTGGTGTGCAACGCCATTGGTTCCTATTGGTGTGCAAAGCCACTGGGTTCTTGTTTTCCTTGAACATTTTCTTAGCAGGCTCGATTAAAAACATTCCCGCCCCACACATACTGATCAATGCTATCTGCCGGTTGATGAAATAGGAGTGTGATTGCCCTTGGAAGTACTGTGTTTAGTTCCTTATTAGCATGTGAGCTAGGACTCCCGGCAGGGGGTCAACTTCATCAGCTCCTACTCAAACTCTCAGTGGTAACCATGGGGTGGTAGAGCCTGTCAATAACTTCCCTTTGACCTATCTGCAAAGCTGTAGAAGCTTTCTTTGAAGAACTTCTTGATGCTCATGATCACACCAGCTGAAAGAAGCCTTGACTCCCTTGCTGACAGGATCTTACACATAGAATAGGGTTATTATTATTAATCTTGAGTTTAGTAAATGCAGCACATCATATATAGCAACGCTTGTTGTTAGCTTTGTTCCTTGTTAAACAGAACCCTGTGTTGAATTTACTGGGGGACAAAAGTCATTAGCAGTATTCAATCAGCAACACACACACACACACACACACACACACACATACACAGAGAGACTATACACTACACAGATGAAAGCAGGAGGCCTCTGTTCCTAATAATGAGATAGTTACTATTCTTCATCACAGATCACATTCTGCCCACTGATCCAACCATGCAAAGAGGGATGAACTGTAGGCTGTGAGAATGTAGCTGAAAATGGAACAAACAAAAGTAAATCTTCAACAAGATGAAGGATTAGGAAAGTTAGGTATAATATTAGTTCAATTGCCACTGTTGGCCAGCAGGGAGCATAAACACTGAGCATGACCTAAAAAAAAAAACTGTTGACCGTCAAATGTTTGAAGCGTTTTGTTTTCCTGTCAAGTGACCTCTTGTGGTCGTGATAATTTTGGACGTTTTTCCAAAGCAGAGGAGGCAAACAGGTTGTCAAAGAACTTCTTAAAAAACAGATTGGGATAGATGACTGGGTAATGAAAGTACCAGACATTGGAGACAATGATATTTCCCTAAGTGACCAAGCAGTGTTTAGGTCTAAACCTAACGAAACCTGGTGGCAGATCAGAACACTTATATGAATAATTTTTGTCAGTACGCTCATGTGCTTTTTGGAAGGCACTAGACTGAGCATGAGGAAGAGTTTGTAGAGTACAGATATGTGATCACAAAGATGTGCGTTATTGTAATCTGTAGTGTCTATGGGAGAAGATAAGAGTCTTCAGGGCCTTGTTGATGAGGCCAGTAGCTGCCGGGAAGAAACAGTTTTTGTGGCGTGAGGTTTTGGTCCTGATGGAGAGCAGCCTCCTGCCAGAGGGGAGCAACTCCAGGATGGGAGAGGTACTGCCCGCCTCAGGGTCCTGGAGGGATGGCAGATTTCTGCCAATCACTCTCTCAGCAGAGCGAACGATCCGCTGCAGCCTGCCCTTGTCCTTAGCTGCAGCTGCAGCACGCCAGATGGTGATGGAGGAGGTGATGATGGACTCAATGATGGCAGTGTAAAAGTTCACCATCATTGTCTTTGGTAGTTTGAACTTCTTCCGCTAGCAAGCACAAGACGGAAGGTGAAGGAAAGTCTCTGTCTTTCCCCACCAGTAGCTAAAGTTTGTCCAGTTTATTGAACAGAGAATGAAAATCGGAAATAAATATTTGAGGTAACGGTGTGCGAAATCTGCGGTCTCTGCATGATATAATGAGATTGTCTTTTCTGAGGATTTAATGAAGGTATAGGGTGCACATGGGACCATCTTCTTCATATAGCAGGCAGCTTTAGAAATACTGAAGCCTAAAATGAGAAGTTTAAACGTGGCCATAATTTACTCTCCCTCTGATATTTCTGTCTTCCTCCACCTTTAAAATGCTTTATCACTGTCGCAACAGACACTGGGGAGAAGCGGAGACAGAGAGTAATTTTGAGTCTCAAAACTCTTCATCAGTTAAACAGCCTGGTTTCCTAAAAATCGAAAGTGATTTTTAGGAAACCATACCGCAAAACATTGCATTGTGAATTGCTTTTCAAGGGAAATGTATTTTCTCACAGATTACGTTTGTTTTTGACGTATCACAAAGAGTTTCTCATCAAAGTCCACATAAGGCCACATAGGGAGTAGATTGGGGTGGATGGATGGGTCAAACAAACAGGGTTTTATTCAAACCAACATCTGCTGGATTGCTTTACAGCACAAAAAAGGAAGAGGGTCCGTGTTAGAGCACAGGCAACCCGGAGCTTCACGTCAAGGTTTGAGAGTTTCTTAAGTGGCACACGGTGAAAGGAGAGGAAAAGTTGGTAAAAACATCCCTCTTATTTACAGTAACAGTCATACAGGTGTCAAAGGGATTCTTCATGGAAAAGATGACGAGGAAGACAAGGGGGTGACCCTGGTAGCTCTGTAGTTACAGCACGTGCCATATAACGGCAACTTCCAGAGCTTCGATTCCAGCCTTGGGACCTTTTGGTCATCCGTCAAATAAAGGTGAAATCCAAAACAAAAAATAAAGACAATTTCGGAAGACAAGATCTGAGCAGTTTGTATAAATAAACAACAGTAAAGGTCCAATTAATGAGAGAGGCTGCAAATGACATTACAACCCCATGATGCTAAAGTATCCCAGAGAACAAAGGAGTCGGTATGCTTCAGACGAAGAGCTTGTTGACTCAGAGAACAGTGTCTGATACACCTTCCCCTCACTGCTGCTGTCCAGCCCCCAGGCTCATCCACATGAGGTCTCCCACTTTGCCGCTGTCCAGCCCGGAGGCCGTCTGCCTGAGGTGTCCTGCTCCACTGCACTTCAAACCCTGCCGATCTTCATCGTCCAGGCCACCCATCTCTTTGGCTCCCTCTGAGTTTTCACCTCCAGACCCTCTTCACCCACCTCTGCCTCAGTCCTGTTTTATCTGTTCCAGTATTTGGACATGTTCTTGACTTCTTACCCAATTGTGGCCTCTTGGATCAGGCCACCTCGAACTGCCTTCCTGTTGCCAACTCGTAACCCAGTTCCTGACTCTTGTCTCTCGTGAATTCCGTCATCCTAACTTCTTGCCATGTGAGTGTTTTTCTACTGCCTGAATTTCTCCATTTGTGAAAACAACAAAGGTGGCAAAGGCACCATTAGCTTGACCCAAAGACAGAATTAACAATAATGACAATTATGATAGTAATTTAATTAAGCAATGGCTTGTATAATCATATTTTACAAATACAAATAACTATCAGTCATCCTGTCATCTGCTTTGCATTTAATCTTTAGCAAAAGAAACTTTTCTAATTGTCAGGGGTCACAAGGGAACTACATGGCTCATAACCATACCCTAAAATCACCCCTACCTACTTCTCTTAATTATTTACAGTGTCAGTATTTACAGTATTTACAAAGTTCCATTCCTTTAAAGTGCAGCACAACCTGCCAGTGTTTCTTACATTTGGAGGGGGGGCGGGGTTGAGGAAGCATTTTGCTCACTACCATAACCCCCTGAATGCTGTCCCACCACCCATGCTGTGTCGCAGGTACTTTTTTGTGCGCCATTTGATTAATTGATTCATTCTAAAGTAACATGCTCTTATTCATTGTTTTCTCTGGTGGGACTCGATGGTGGAAGCGTTGATTAATGGGATTGAGTGTGGAAATGGTAATCTGCACTTTTGAAATTCATGACCTAGTTTATGCACTACTTAGAAAAGGAAAAAAAAACAGCCAACCAGCTCTCTTTGGCTAAGTCCTTCTCATATTATATCTGCGGTAACAGACTTCTATGCATAGACACTGCAGCATTATTCCCCTGGGCCATTTTGTTTATATCTGCAATAAAGTGCTTGTGTCGCATTAAATATGGTAGACTGGAGACAGGGGAGAATATATATTTAGTGTGGAGCCTTCATTGAGTGAGTCTTTCCAGGCCTGGCTGTGGTTTCTCTCCATGCATTCTAAACTAATGAATTGGTCCAATTAGTGGACCAATTAACAACACCGAGAACTGTGCCATCAATTACCCAGCTTTGTGAGAATACACTACACGTATACTGTACTGTAAATACTGGTAAAAAACTGTTGTTTCTTGAGTATTGACTTTTGGTTTGGTAGGACATTTCAACTTTAAAATCTGCTCTGGGCAACTTTGAAATATTAAATATTATATATATATAATTATTTCTAGAGCTGCTAGCATTGCTATACACTCTTAATGTTGCTTTTTTTTCATCTGTGTACTTATTAATTAATTTATTTTCCTGTCTTCGCAGCAGATACTGTAGTGGACACATAAAGTAAACCCTGTAACAGTGGGAAATTCAAGGGTATACATTTTGTGAGAATAATCAATATATAAGCTGTTACAATGTGCCTTATTGTGTCCTTATTTAGAAGTATTAAATGTGATATGAAAAATGTTATTGAATTAAGTGACTACGCATAGTATAGTGGCCAACTATTGTGAAATAAGAAGGAATATTTGTAAACTGTGAAGTGGAAGACTACACTTCCTAAAAGGGTGACAGAAGAGCTGATTGGAGCAGAGAAACGCTGAGAGGCGTGGACACGCCTAAGTGCCAACAAGGGGCCAATAGGATCTGGCCCCAGCCAACCAATGGGAGAAGACTATACCTGAAAGGCGGCGGGTATAAAATATGTTGTAAACAAGAGATCGTGGCTGTGGATCTGTGAGACAGAGTAACTAACTAGAGCCCCCTGACTCTTTGTCATTGCTATTAAAAAGAGCCATGCAAAACCTTACCACCACTGATTTTACACATTTCACTGTGAGCCATGCACGTTCATCTACAGTCTGTCCAAATTAAACACCTGACACTCGCTCCGGAGGAAAGATAAGGAATCTTCAAATAGAAATTTCTTGTGGAGAAAAGCAAGGACATCCAGCGACTAAATCCCGGCCTCATTACCATATCAATTAGATCTGCAGCTTGAGATGGCACAGGCTTTAAAGAATCTATGTGTTTGCTGCAGTCAATGAATATTCCTAAAGCCTGATCAGCTCCGAGAAAAAAAGAAAAGAAAAAAAGACTTGGAGTGGCGAGCTGAGGCTGACCTTGGATAACGCAACTGTTGACCCTTAGGTGGACCAGCCAATCAGAAAGTGTTGTTCCCATAGGGTGGAGGAGCCAACCGCAGTGTCTAGCGCTGGGAGCCATGTGTCCTCTGCCGAAATGTCTGACCGCTCTGGAAGTGATCACACACATGCAAATGAAGCAGAGAATCAATTAAATGTTGATGGTAAATCAGTGATTTATTGTAAATATGACAACATGTTCTCACAAAAATCTTAAATGCGGATATGCAGAGTACCCTGAATGCATCTTTTAATCCAAGTTATATGATGAGAGCTATTTGTTCTGTAGTTTTATGTTCCTTTTTTATAATCCTTGCGTGATCACATTTCACACTTTCAAATATAGCCAGCATGTGTGATGTAAAGCCTTTCGTCCTCTTTCTCCTCGTCCTTTTTTTTATTCACTTTCTTTCAGTGATAAAACCTTCCCCTCAGCGGACACCCTCTTCTAGTTGCTGGGAAGAGAACAAAAGCTGTCATTCACTGATCTCCCCGTTACACAGAGTGAGCCTGTTCCTGCCATCGTCACCTTCAAATCCAGCTCTGCCTTTGACTGGGCTTTCCAGCGCCACAGAGAAAAGAGGACCCAAAGAAAGAAGGAATGTTTTTTTTACATTGCTGTGAGACAGATCAATATTTCTCTTCCTCTCCAGCCTGCATGCTTTTCAGGATAGTGAGTTAATTACGGTTCCCTTAACTCCCGCCTCTGTCATCTGCAATCTTAATTTTGAAGCAGGCCAACCTGAATCCTGCAATCTTTTTTTACAAGATGTCTGAGATTGCATTTTGGTGGATTTGTGTTTGGGGCAAAATGCTGCATTATGGACAAGGACAAAAGAACATTTAGCTTCAATAGAAGCAGCTTCATCTCCATCTCTGTGGTCATTTGCTTAAATATATCCTCAGCACTAACAGATGGTTTTAGATTGACATATATTGCATTTTGTGAAACATGCATTAGGTTTCCCACAAAGCAGACTGATGCATCTTGAAAAACAGCAAACAGACACAATGGAGCAGAATAGTGAGAACTGGAGAATTTATTGTTGAAATATGTTGTCTCTATTTGAAGAGACAGTTGTTGTTTTCTTTTCCACTTCCTGATCATGTAGCATTAGGGGCAGCTTTATTTGAACCTAATGTATGTTGTCAACATCTTCCTTTTTGTGGAGCAGAGGAAAACAGCACAGCAGACTTTAAATTTTTACAAACCTCTTCTCTCTGTAATGTAACTGTAATGGAAATAAAGAAAGGGTTATGGAAAATGATGGCAGAGCAATGAATATAAACTTTATTTATATAGTACTTTTCAATGTTTACAAGGTGCTTTACAAAGTAAACACTATAACAACAGGATCATTTAAGTTTTAATCATAAAACAATAAGAAATAGCACTATCCAAAGCAATAAGTAAAATTAAGCAGTACCACATAAAACATAGTAAAAAATAACATGACAACAATAAAACAATAAAACAAATGTCATGTGAAGGTAGAATCTGTCTTGATCCTGGCTTTTGGTTTTTCTTTTTCCTGTTTTATTTTGTAAGACCACTCACATTGTGTCATGTCTCAGTTACTTCCTGTCTTTGTGTGTTTTTCCGCATTTTTGTGATTCTTTGCCCCGTGCTGATTTTATCTAACTTGGTGAGATAAGATAATACAACGTTCTGGCTGTATTAAGTTATAATTCAGTCTAAAAGCAACACAGTTTAAACAGCCAAATGCATTAAGAAGAGCTGGCAAGAAATCTCCGACTATGTGAATGCATAAATCAACAGGCTTATAATATCAATGCCCCATATAGGGCGTGTATCTGACAATAATTACATGTGTATTTTGTTAAATGAATGTGTTGCTTAATCTTTGAAAAATTGTTATTTACCCTATATGCTTTCACAGGCATCTATTTTGCTTCTTCTCAAAAGGGACAAGGACCCAACTCAATATGGATCATACCACATCTTACTTTTGAATGTGGATGGTTAATTTTGGCTTAAGTGCTCGCCTCCCGTTTAGAGTGCCCCCTCCCAAAGATAATTTCGGATGATCAAATTCCCAGATTCATTTTCTAACATTCGACGGCTTGCTATTGTGGTTAATTCATCCAGTGCTTCTCTAAGTCAAGTTGTTATTTTCTTTGGACTCGGAGAAGGTGTCTGATCAAGTGGAGTAGATATACAGTACTTGTTTAGTAGGATTGGGTAAAACATTAATAGCCTGGTGTTAAGACAGGAGGCATGGAACACCGTGTTTCTCTATATGCCGACGATCTCTTACTTTATAGTCTTGTGTGCATCAAGGATTTGTACACACAGACAACATATTTGATAGTTTCCATAACCTGTGCAGGAAATATGGCCTCCCACATGATACATTTTTTTAAATACCTACAGATACGCCAATTTGCCAAGGTGAAATGTCCCTCTTTCTAATCTTCCACCTCCCACAGATTTGGAAAAACTCACTCTTAACTTCGACTATAAAGGGCTGATGTCTGCATTATGCTGTTTTTAGGAGTTAAAAACCTAAACAAAATAAAAATTAGATGGGAGTACGAACTTTGGATGGATCTGACTGAGGAACGTTGGATTTAAGCACTGAAGAGTTTCTATCGCTCCTCATCATGTACCAGACTGGGGACATACTATTTAAAGTGTTGCATAGGATTAATTTTAGCAAAGCCAGAATTGCTGAAATACATCTTGGGACAGAAGATTGTCAAGACGGGTTTGGATGCATAAAATATTTTTTCTTTCTTTTTGTCCATCACTGTATGTACGCTTTCAGGTTATCTGGTGACAGCTATTATGTCAATGATTATGGACTGGAAAGTACGATTGGGTTCAGATTCATCTGGTTCCCATTTTGGATACAATTGCCAACTTGAAAATACAGTTAATGTGAAGAAGTCATAGAAATGAAATGACGTAGCACATCATTTCAGTCCAGTGTGTTGGCTTTTGAATGATGCGTTTCTTGTGTGAAATTATTTCATATCAATTACTCCTTTTTTTGCCTTCTCATGTTAGTATAAAGTTGTTTTTAATGGAATGACAAAGCAGTGATATGCTACATTAACATTTTCCCCCAGATGGATGCCCACATGCTTTTAAAGTTTTATTTGAATTCATAACTTAGACAAGCTGTCAGCGCGTGTCACCAATGCAAGCAGTGTGAAACATGTTTAACGAGAGAAACTCATTTAAAAAGAGTGGCTGAATATGCTGATGAAAGCAGGTAGTGCTTATACAACCATTAAGCAGAACATACCCATAAAGCCTCAGTTTACTGTACTAAGCATAAGGCACCGAATAAATAAAAATTTTAAAAAACACATAAAAGGTCCACACACACAGCCCAGGACACTTCACTGCAAAATTAAAACCAAGTATCCAACTGCTGCAGTAGAGGAAGAGCTGCAAGTGTGTAAACAAAACAACAAACTTCACAATCTGCTCGGACAGTTTTGAGAACTGCTTAAATATATCTACAAGGCCAACAACTATCAACAGCCTACAATTAACCGTTTTAATGTTACGATGACCTGAATAGTTATTCATTGTAATTACATTTGATTTACAACTAGATTATCTGTTTCTCTCCATTACCCAAGCTTTTCCTTCTTAACCTTAGCTTTTACTATCGTTGTTTATTGGATTTATATGAGATTTTACCAGCAGAGTTGCAGTCGTGCTTTCGGGCAGGTTAAAGTGAATGACTGTGTCCATAATTCAAAACAGGGTTCGTCAAAAGATGGTCAGTTTAAACAGGCAAAGAAGCAGCCGAATAGTCATAACAGGCAGCAGAAACAGGCACCGGGATGCTTAAGCAGTATGCACAATAAACCCATTTCATGGGAGACATTTTGACTTCTCAAAGCAGAAAAAGCACTGATGGAATAAATAACATTAATGATGGCTGCATTCCATTTAGATGAGCCAGTTCCAGGGCTCTGATAATGTGCAAGTCTACGTTACTGACAAGGCTTACTGCGACACCTAATAGAATGGAACACTTGTTATTGTTATTATTTACATGTGTGCTTTTCCCTTCAATTGCGTCAAGCATCTGTCATGTTGCCAAAGCTAATAGTGGTGTGTTCCTGAGTTCCCTGCTTCGCTCTATGTGTTGCCAGCCCCTTTAGATTAGCCTCTATGCCGTCCCCTATTACCAGCGTGCGTTGTTTAAGCCTATCGACCGGAGGCCTGCAGGCCAACAGGACGACCAACAAGGCTTTAAATATAAACATTCCACACCAGTACGTTTTGGTATATTCCAAACAGTAATCCAGATAGATCATGTATGATTTGAAATTGACAGCGAAACTTCACAAATACGACAGCAAACTAGTAAATGACCCCAAAGATAAGGCAAGGTATGAGCTGGTGTTAGCTCAGTGTGAAAGTGGCCTCCATTCCAGCAGTTCCTAAAAATACTCATTAAATTTGCAACTTGTCAGCAATTTTGCAAATAAAATTGTTCCCTTGATGGTGGCAGATCATCAGGCTAATATTCCTTTTGCCACAGTATCAGCAGAGTGCTTTACAAACTCGTGTCCCACTTGATGGAGGTTGAGTACGGCACAATGAAGGGAAATGAAAGCTCTGCACTATTTTGTGAATAACAGTCATTTTGTATTTTAGAGCCTCTTCCACTCAGAAAGGAAACTGGCTCCATTGTTCGACACACATCTGCACTATGCATTATTTGTGTGGAAAGATATAAACTTTTGAAAAGTGTTTTCCCATAACTGAAAATGCAGAAGCCACAGCAGTGGGTCTGCAAACCTTAGAACAAACAAGCGCCATGTCTAGTGAGAGAAGGAAAAAGGAGTGAAGCAGAACAAAAGCAAATCCACCACAATCTTACTCATCAAACCGCTAAAAAGCGTCAAAAGAACATCTTGGATTATTACCGCCTTAGAGAACAGAGATGCATTTCGAAAATGATCCCTCTAATCTGTAAACATGCTGGAATTGTTGTTGTCAAAGGAGAAATCCTCAAATCATCTTAGTGCATAACGGCCTTTTTAGCAAAACTGGGTCGTTTTAGTTAATTTACCTTTTGCACTAGACTTTTCATGTCTTTCCAGAGGCAGATGCTCAAACAGCATTTCTAAAATAGGAAATGAAATCTGGACTAGCAGCTTAGCAGACGTGCAAAAGGCACATTAACCAACCACTATGGAGAAGGAAAACACATGGTGGGATATTCAAACATTTGTCTGATACTTTTGTATAGGTGACAGCAAAGACTGACATCAAAGAAATGGAATGGAGTGCCAAAACATGCAGAGTCTAATGTATAAAATAAGCAGATTTGATATGAAGTATATGGGGATTCTCACCATCTGATTAAAAAAAAAAAAAAAAAAAAGTATATGGTGCACAGCAGATACTGTAATTATCTAAGATAACTCTACACTTACACACCTACATTCAGAATGAATTGCATCTACAAATCTGCCATTCGGGAGCAGCACAGTGAGTGTTGCGTAGACCACAGCTCAATAAAGCACCACCCTCACCATAGAACGCAATTACAAAACATCTTATGTTAAATGTTTTATTAAGCCACAATCACGTTTTCTTTCTTAATAATGCAAGATCTATGAAATATTTCCTTGCTTTTTAACGCACCTCCACCCGCCCAGCGAAAGACATTTCAGATAACCTTTGCGAGGAGTAAAGTCGTGACCCTCTTTTGGTTTGTTGGGGAAAAACAATGTCTTGTATATTTGCTTTAAATTTTAATTGTATGGTAAATTATTAAGAGTGTTAGAGCTCGGCTCAAACTCCCCAGACCGCAAAGCTAACCATGCAATAGGGTCGCAACAGTCCATTCATAGGACCCCTCCCTGTCACCGCATCTGCTGCTTCAGAGCTCAGCTTGGTTAAAACATGATAAAAATACTTTGAAGATTAATCTGATAAGGCCTGGTGCCGCAACGAATACATAAAAGATCTCAAATATTTTGTGTGAGAGACTTAGACACATTACCAGGAAGCATCTTCAGTGTCTGTATGTGCGCTCTTCTTCAGAGGAGCTCCCTGTTGAGGAGCAGAGACACATGGGGGTATCCTGTTCCTGTAATCTTTTTTGGGGGGCATTTCATTTTCAACTTTCAAGGCTTTTTCAGGCTTCCACAGTGAGCAGCATATAAAAGGAATAGTCCAACATTTTGGGATATAGACTATATACTTGTTTTCTGACTTACGAGACCATCCTCTTAAAATATATATATATATATATATATTCAAGTATTTGATGATATATGTTGATGTTGGATGTTTATTTGGAATTGTTCACTATTTGGGAAATACTTTGATTCACTTTTTTCTTTCCTCCAAGAGTGAAATGAGAAGATTGACATCAGTCGTATGTCTGTGTGTGAAGTGCACAGCTGAAGTCAGGATGTAGATGTACCAAAAAGACTGAGTGGAGCCAATCTAGTTGTTTTCTAGTTGCATTTTATTTGTCGACACAAACAGAAATCGAAAAACTTTGGTATAAGCAGGTAGTTTTATTTTTGGTCTTCTTTTCCCTGCTGAAAAACAGGATGAATTCAAGTTAAGTGTGAGCTTTTCCAAATCTGTGTGAGGTGGAAGATTAGAAAGAGGGACATTTCTCCTTGGCAAATTGGCGAATCTGCAGGTATTTCAAAAACAATTATGATGTGGGAAGCCATATTTCCTACACAGATTATGGAAACTATCAAATATGTTGTCTGTGTGTACAAATCCTTGATGCACACAAGACTATAAAGTAAGAAATCGTCGGCATATAGAGAAACACGGTGTTCCATGCCTCCTGTCTTAACACCAGTCAGTATCTAGTCAATTTTGTAAACAAACAGTTAACAGATCTTGTTCTCTACTACGAGTCACGCCTCCCTAACCCAAGATCGGCAATAATATTGGCTTTGCCATTTCTTGCTAACATTTGAGAGGCTGTAGTTACATCTGGTTGTAAGAAGCGACAAAGCTTCATAAACTAGAGGGGCATGTAGGCTAAGTGAGGCAGCTGTTTTCTCCGCTATGTACCAAACAGCAGACAGGCATAGTTAGAGATTAGCTGGTGAACATGGTAGTAACATAGATAAAGAGACAGAGGCGTCTCTCAGGAGTTGATTGAGACCAAAAACACGACTTCAAACGAATTATAATGTCGCTCAGTATCGGTGTAAATAAGTAACTATTGACTGACAAGTTTACTGTATCGACTTATAGGTGCCTCCAGATGGCCAACAAAAAAAAAAAACCCACACAGTTATTACAGGTTCAACCATTGTTCGTTTTTTTGTCGCCATAACAACAATCATGTCCAAATTTTGTAGAAAGATATCGTAGAAAGCAGAGAATTTATAATTGTTAAACGAGGCATTGCAATGCAGGACACAGAAGTCATACGCCCCAGCTGTAATCAGCTGACATCCCTGCTACACCAATGCTGCCACACACCACTACTGCTGGCAAAGCTTTGCCTCCACCACCCCAGCCTCCACCTTTCTAGTTCGTGTTCGTGAGTACAAACGTGGCGCAAATGTTAAAACGGTATGGAATGTCTTCCTTTGGGCCCACTCCTGTATACCCGGGGGGGGGGGGTTATATTCATATCAATTCATTTATTCATTATTACTCTTTACACAGTGGTTTGCCTTTGGAAGCACATTCAGCATGATGTATATAAATATTTGGGATGCCCAACTTGCTACTGTTTTCGTCGTACTAATTATAATAAATGTAGTCACAATGTCCTTCCCAGCTCGTATCATGCTGCACCAGGACTAGAGCCCCCTGCTCACTGGTGCATTTTAAGTCTTGTCGTACTGAACTATTTGTCTGACGACAACTCCCAGTGCACTTCTTGTTCAACTCGAACATTAAAAAATGTAATGCACTTTGTTGTTTTCTGCAGGATACATCAGTCAGTGACCCTGCACACCATTTTGTCTCCCAAAACTTCACGGAGACTATATAATCCTAGATTGTTTTGAACATGCACATCTGAGCTTTCTCAATCGACTTGTACTGGGAAGCGCCTTTTTTTGTTTTTCTTTCAGTTTTATTGCTGTTTTTATATGTGCCCCTTTTCAATTCAATCTGTTCGGCTCATTCCCTCCACATTGGCCACACAGTTTCTCTACCTTAGAATCACTCAGTTCAATCACTTCAGCACTGATGGCAATCATCAGGGTGCTCATTTAAACAAGCGAGGAGATACACTAGCTGCAAATGGCTTTGGATGAGAAGCAGCTTTTAAAGGTACAGGCTTCAACTTAGTCATAGTCGCTGAGGGGAACTCAGCACTCGTGTTTGTGTTGTGAGGTAAAAAGCTCTGCCTGATACTCTCATTAATATGGAAATTTAAGCCCGTAAGTGCATCCTCACATCATTACATAGTCATCAAGCTCTTTTTTACACATTTTGTTAACGGAGCGTGAAAATTACAAAAGAAAAGGGAAACACATTTAATGGTGCAAAAAAAAAAAGAAGTATTCCATGTATCTTTACTGTTTACATAGACAGACTAGAGTAGCGCACACGCTGCTAAAAATGAACCCACGTGACCCACAGTTAACAGATGAAAGTGTGCTGTTCTCAGACTGATTCCAGGGAGAAAGTGAAAAGAAGAACGCTGATGGGATTTCAAACTGTTTACTTGCAATTGCATTTGGTCAGGGATGTAACAAAATTAATTTCAGTGTGTCAACAAGTTCAGCTTTCAGCCACACTCGAAAATGTAACTGATGGTTTCAGTTTATTATAACCCTGATCTTATTTTCATAGTTTTAACCATCATTTTATTTACTCACCAAAGTAATTGTTCGGATCTGAGAAGAAAGCAAAATCACTAAAAATAGGTCAAGGGTGTCAAGCAACATAAAGCAGTCCGATGATCAGACCGGCTCATACAGATTATCGAAGTCAGCAGTCCACAACCTTTTTGCACCACGGACCGGTTTCATGCAAGACAATTTTTATAAAAATATAACATTTTATTATTACATATATAATGTAAATGTCATTATTCCATTTTATAGTATGCACTTTATTTATATTATTATTACATTGTAATATATATAATATAATACATAAAAAATGTTCCAAAAAATATTACCACAAAAATTATTTTCTTTATTCTTTCTCTGCGGCCCGGTACCAAATCATCCATGGCCCGGTACTGGTCCGCGGCCCGGTGGTTGGGGACCCCTGATTCAAAGCACACAGATCAAACTGAAAGTGAGACTTTTTTCTATCAAAATCCCCCTTTTATTATTTTTTTGCAAAACATCTTTGTTAACAGTAAGTATATTCCGGTACCACATCTTCATGCTCCGATTATTGTGGACAAAAATATCACAGTGAAGATTATTATCATACCATGCATCGCAATTTCCAGGAAATACTAATATTTGAGCTGAACTATAGAAAACTAAAATGCATTTAATCAAACCTTTTCAAACTGAACTTCTTTCTTCCTTTGGGGTGTTGATGGTTGAAATGTCGCCAGGATGTTTTATAAAACGCAAAACAAAATCTCCACCACAAATGAGCTCTACAGACAGAGCTGAAGATGACCCGTCGGGAAGACAATACCAACTTTCCTATTTCTCTGTTAAAGTGTCCCTTTTGGTTTAGTCACTTCCTGTCAGCTGCAGAAAAACGGCACTGACAGGTAGTGCATGCCCTGGGGGCAATCCGCTCGCATCCACCAGGAAGCATCATAGAGGCCGTAAATTCATTAAATTTAACATTGGACGTGTTAAAGATAAAGTATTAGTAAGGACATTACAAAATGATGTTTGATGACTTACTTACAAATGGGTTTATTTAAAAATTGTATACAGTATATGCTAGATAATGGACTGCATTTATATAGTGCTTTTCCAATCTTTGCGATCACTCAAAGCGCTTTACAACACATGTCAGCAATGATAATCAGTGACACACACTCACACACCATTGGCCATGCCATCGGGAACAATTTGGGGTTCAGTATTTTCGACATGCTGACCACAGAGGATCGAACCGCGGACTGGTGGACGACCACTCCACCCCCTGAGCCACAGTAGCCATGTTAACTGCTACCGACAATGTATATTCACATTCACAAGGACGATGTTATGTTAAGGTTAGGAACACAGTCTAAATATTTTTGTATTGTCTGTATTTACAGTTTTCACCGGCATGTTGATAAGGAAGTATGACATTAAATGGTCGAACTTGCCAAGACTCTTCGTAGCATCACAACTTGGTGTTCAATCAGAGTTTCAACAGACCGCATGAGAACACTACAATCAACATCTAAAGTAAATGTATAATATATCCAACCAAAGATGATTTCAAACCCCAACTGATGAAGTTGTATTCAAACAGGTGCACAAGTACAGGAAGTCTTACACATGGCAAACACATTTCCTCCATCCTGACTTTGTCACTTTAAGCTTTCCTCCTGTCCCTCTCATGTCTCACTCCGTCTCCTGTGGGGGAGATAAGAGATTAGATTATCTGTAGATTGCACTATAATTACGTGCGGATTTGGAGATTACAAAGTGGACATATCTTAATCAGCAGACACTTTATCAGGATTATCAGGAGGCAATCTAACAAAAGGCCCGTCTCCCAGGGAATAGATCAAACCAAAGTGAAAAATGCAAAAGAGAGAAGAAGACAGTGCCTAGGCTTCACTTTTTCAGGGCGACCAGTGAGGTAAGTTTAAACACTCAACCATTGATGAAAACGTCTGTATGTGTTTAAGACTTTTTTTTTCAAATTACACTCACATGTTCATCCAGTACCCATACCAAAAAACTTCATCCATTACCCTCTATAGCGATGGTTACCAACCTGGGTGTGGGGTCGACAAAACTTCACGGGGGGTTGCAAAGCCTTTTTGTTGTGAAGACAAGATAATAAAAAAAAAGAGAAGAAAATAAAGTTGGTCTATGTCTCTAGATTTAATTCATTTCTGTGAATGAAACTAAACAAAATTGTTATTTTAAAAGGGTGGGTTAGTATTTAAGCAACCGTATCCACTAACTCCTGTCCCTAGCGAATTCACAGCTAATCACTGCTACCTACTGACAAGGGCATAACATGACATGACATGACATTTGTACCTACAATAATTTAATACGGGAATATCTTGAATCCAATTGACGGATATTGAGGGAGAACTTTAATCCCTGGGGTACCTAAAGCACAGAGGGAGGCAAGTGAATTGGTGGTGAATGGTGGCCAAACTGCACATTTTTGTCTGGGTGCCCTTACCAGGTTAATGTAAATATCACAGGCCTTGTCTATATTCAGGCATGCCAGATCTTTAATCCTGGATCAGCTTTATGTAGCCAGAAATATGTGATATTATAAGCCTGTTAATTTACGCATTGACACATTCGGAGATTTTTTGCCAGCTCTTCTTCCTACATTTGGCAGTTTAAACTGTGTTGCTTTTAGCCTGGATTATGACTTAATATAACCTATAATGTCAGCGTACATTTTTTACAATCTGCGCACTAAACTGTGACTGGTCAGCAGGCGGTGCTTTACACAAGTTGATCTCTTATCTCGAACAAAACCTGCTCCGGAGCAGGTTAGCAGTGCAGTATAGGTTACCATGGCAATCTAACCCGGTAAGAAGTGAACCACCATCGTAGGACTGAGCAGCTCAGCAGGGTTTACCCTGAAGTTATCTTGCTAGGAGGTTCTTTGGTGTGGTGAGAAAAAGACAAATTAAGTTGCGTAGCTGAGGACTTCACTTGTTGACACAATATCTCTGGGTCTACTTCCCCCAAAGGAGAAGGTGACTCATTTTGAAATGAGTTGATCTCAATCACTGTGTTCACTCCCCTAGGAGGAACGACAAGGAACATTGTTTTATGAGAGGGACCTATGGTCAGCATGCTAAATGGGCCGAGGTATTTCTCCGAACTGACACTCCTCCAATTGCCTCATGGAAGGAAGAAATGGCAACTGCGTAGACCCTAATAATGCTTGATGCTCTTCCTGAGAAGTGGCGGAAAAGAAGCGCAAAACCATGTAGAGATGCAGCTACACTCAGCGACCTTCTGTATTTTGACACCATTCAGAGAACTCCCCCTATTTCTATTGCAAAGCGGCCATGCCCACACTGGTAGAGTTGCTGGTATGAGACAGCAGACACGTGGAAGACCTTAACCAGGGTCAACCCACAAAAAACTACCTGGCAACATCTCAGGACGTGTGCTTAGGGAATGTGCTGATGAGCTAGCATCTTTAACATCTCGTTAAGTCAAGCCATTGTTCCCAGATGCTTCAAAACCACTGCAACAAT
The DNA here is from genome assembly GCA_943590825.1 of Bovichtus diacanthus. Lineage (NCBI taxonomy): Eukaryota > Metazoa > Chordata > Actinopteri > Perciformes > Bovichtidae > Bovichtus > Bovichtus diacanthus. The sequence continues at coordinate 98,685 of CALSBV010012086.1, read as the reverse complement.
TCCAGTGGCAAAGAAATCCTTTCTGGCCTGTTTGACGATTACCGTCCTGTTGCCCTGACACCCATAGTGATGAAGTGTGTTGAAAGACTTGTAAAGAGTCACATCACGGCTAGCCATCTGACATCACTGGGTCCATTCCAATTGGCTTATGAATCTATCGATCTACGGAGGATGCAATATCCTCCGTAGATCGATAGATGTACAGTCCCTGTGTATACATCACAAGGGGGGATGTTGTTCCACACTTTCCTAAGAATTTGCAAATAATCTGTAGCTGCAAGAGCTGAAACCGATGTTAGGGACTTGGAAATGCCAGCCCAAACTACCTCTGCTGGAGCCAGGATCTTCCTCTGGCACTTCCCAACAGTCCCACAATCTTTTGCCATTTTCAACATGATATCATTAGCTTGAATCTCAGTTTTTCAAACTCTACCATGGTTTGACTCTACCTCCACCACATTTACAGACAGTCTATCATTCCCTATAAGGAAATCATGTGCATACAGTGAAAGAACATCAGGTTGATCATTCTTGTCCTGATATGAAGGAATCTCGGCACGGGACGCTGAGCATCAATTTCTACTCTGAACAGCTGGGTTTCTTGTTTTTCATGTTCTCTAAAGACAACACAAATAGCACCACACACTAATGATGTTTCTTGTATAATAATATATATATATTTTAAGATGTTTTCCTTTGAGGTTTTTTTCTTTATTGGACAGAGGATATATTAGAAATAGGGGAGAGAGAGAGAGAGGGGTATGACATGCAACAATTCCCAAGGCCGGAATTGACCCCGGGATGTTGCAGTTTTATGGCATGTGCTGTAGCCGCTCGGCTACCAAAGCGCTCCTAGTACAATAATATTGAATAATTTCATCTAAAGTCAAGAAAACTTGAGAGGAAATGGCGATCTACCAAATTCAAGAAGAATCTCGTTTAGTCTGGCTAGATAATCTTAAAACATATAAGAAGGCTCTCCGCAAAGCCAGAGCCGCTTATTACTCTTCATTAATAGAAGAAAATAAGAACAACCCCAGGTT
>CALSBV010012086.1:78687-92642 GCA_943590825.1 Bovichtus diacanthus | reverse complement strand
AATTGTGGGGTTTCTTTTAGGGAGTTTTTCCTTGTGCGATGTGAGGGCCTAAGGACAGAGGGTGTCGTACCTTGTACAGGCTGTAAAGCCCACTGAGACAAATGTATAATTTGTGATATTGGGCTATATAAATAAACTTGATTTGATTTGATAATTTAAATGTCTCAATATCTGAGTAATAAATAATAATAATAATAATAATAATAATACACACAAAAATAAATGAAAACAATTTTCAATCTGCATGGGAGAAAAGATGGAAAGATCAAATAGCAGCACCAAAGCTGTAGAATAAGTGAAACGACCTGCTTAAACAAATGCAACCACCTAAAAAGGCAGAAGGGGTTAGAAATAATGTAATTTTTTTTTGCTAACCTGTGGCTAACTTACCAATAGATACAAAGGGAAAACCACGTACAATTCTCAGGGCCACAAGGCACCGACAGGTTGAGAAATCTTCTATCAGCTTTTGAATGGCGCATTGTTTATGTATGTATGGGTGTATGTGAGTGTGAGTATATGTGTTTAGCATATGTGTATCCATAAAACCTGCAAAATTAAAATGGTTACCTATATAAATACAATATATAAGACGTCTAGGGAAATGTAAGTAATATATGTAATTTGACTGATATGCATTTTAGGAGTAGAGGGGAATAGGCACGAACCTTGGCAAAATAGGGCTTTTCAGAACATTAATTTGTCCAATTAATAATATTTCTCCTAAAAGCAAAGCTGTTATTAACACTATTATTTATGTTATTACAATTCCCTTTGCCATTTGTAGGTACTGTATACTGCACAGTTCCATTTCCATTGAGAACAAATGTACTATATAGTAACTAGGAGTTATATGCTTTTTACGATAATTGTTAAATTCTTCTTAAATTAGCATGAGATGGGTGGAAGCAAGGCAGGGCTGTTGTCAGTATTATTGTACTTCAATAACTTTCTCCACATTAGAAAGCTGTGATGGGATCTTCCCATTATGAGCTATAAAGCCGCTTTTCCTTTAGGTTCTCCTATTCATTTACATGTAGATGATGTCCTTCCTGTACCTCTCATAATTGGGCCTACAATCTGTAAAGAAGTGGAGTGCGCACCACTATTCTTATTACTCAGAGAGGTTGTGTGTTAGGAAGTGTGCACTGATGTGTAGCTACAATATAAATCCATGAGTGTAACAGCATTTGAATACATTTGTGTGTGACTGTACCTTGCTGGGCTCTGGAAAGATAAGGAGTGGCAAAGGAGAGTCTTGATCTCATAGGCTGGTATCACAAAGCAGGCATGTCTCAGATGTTAATTTGAAAATGAAGGATATCTCTCATGCTTTTAATTCCCCACTCTTAGGCCACTCTTCAGATTTTGAGAGGGCTCTCCATATATCTGAGGAATGCTAGGGTTGGATTTATCTGTTAGTCCCCTGGAGGGTTGCCCTGTTTCACTTCTGTCCCTATTCTGCTGCTATTGATCCATTATCACAAGTATCCATTTCAATTCCAGGACAGACAGCTTCTTAATATGTGACCTTTTCTGCAACAAGATTGTTTTGTCTTATCGAGAGAAAGAGACCGAGAATTCAAACAGAGAACTCCCACAATCCAGATTTTAATTTGCTTGAAATTGTTAACAAATTTCCTCTTTCCAGATTCAATATCACTTAAGCGAATGCTTTCACAGGCCACTGTTGAAAATCAATAGAAGTTAGTCATCCCCAGCAAAGGACATACACAACAGCTCAATACAGTCACAACACTAGCGCATGATTAGAAAAGACACCTTCATTTCCAGGGCTGAGTCTTAAAAAAACAGTCCAATCAACCTCAGATTTTGTTTCATTAGGGGAGAAATTATGACCTATAGGAAACCAATGTTTATGCAAGTTAACACAATTTTCTACATGCTTGGTGTTCTGAATGAGCACCTTTTTTAATGGCACCCTGGATATTTGTATGAAGGAAAGATTTAGAACAGTTGCTCCATGATTTAAAGAATGCAATCAGAGCATTCAAAGGTTTTACATTTCCAAGAACTTTAAAAGTTGCCTGATATCAAACAGAATTGAACCTTCGCTAAGTCCTGCCCCTGAACACAGTCTGACCAGGTTCTGACAATTATACGGCTCTGCTCCATAGACTCTCATGCAATCGTTTCCATTTTCAGGCTGTTTTTTTTTGGGATTTTTAGTTAGCCATGTTTAAACATTGTGGTAGTAACGACAGCTTGACAGAGTAGTAGCGGTGGCCAAGCGACCCAGTGGAGCCACTTGCGCATCGCCACTCAAGCTACCCTAACATTATTTAATTTCTTGCCTTTAGCAATACAACGGTATGACAGCCAAGGCTCCTGAGCTTCCCGCTTCCTCTCCAGAGCCAACCACTGCCAGTGCCACTGTAATTCCCACTGTGCCTGCTCCTTCTTTGTCTGATATGTCTAAAAAAACTCAGTTTACTCTTCATCCCTGGGTTTGCAGGTTTCCCAAAATCCTTATGCACATACATTCTCTTCTTTCTCTACCCTTCTATCAGACACTTTGTGTAACATGGCTTCTGTTACTCCCTTTTCTCTGTTAGCCAACACGGCAGCCCAAGAGCCCCTTACAGCAACTCAAAGGGTCCCACAAAAGGCAAATCAAGTCTGTGATTCTCAGCCAGCTCCTTCATTTTCAACCGGTCTATACTTACCACCTCACCATCTCCCCATCGCCACCCCGTCACTTCCCCAACACCCAAATGTTTTTTTTGGCAATACAACGGTACTACAACTGAGGTTCCCGCGCTTACGGCTTCTTCTCAAGAGCCAACCACCTCCAATGGCCACAGCCCGCATCATCAGCGCCCACTTGGGGGCAAGGTTATACTTCCCACATTGCCTGCTCCCTTTGTGTCTGATATGTCCCAGGCACAGTCCCAGGTTCGCAGTCTTCACAAAGATTCACATCTGCATACATTCTGTCCTCTCATCATCCCTTCCTCTACCCTGCCCTCAGCCACTTACAGTAACAAGGCTTCTGCTTCTCCCTTATCTCTCTTAGCCAACATGACAGCACAAGTGGCCTCTCCAGCAACTCAAGGAGCCCCACCACATTCTAATTAAGTTGGTGATTTTCAGCCAGCTCTTTTAATTCCTGGTCTATCCTTCCACCCTCCCCTTCTCCCTCAGTTCAGTAAAGCTCCAACATCCATTACTTTCTAGGTCCGAGGACTTAACTCCAGTAGGAAATGCCTTGGCATTTTCCTTTGCCGCAACATCACCTGTTCAGCCTTCCCGTGCAGAGATCGGAGTTGGTGACCGTACTTCTATGGCGCTTGACATGGCCTTAGGTTTTGGAGGGACGGGTTTCTACAGCTACCACGTTCACTTTGCTAACCAGGCAGTCAGACGGATACAGCAATTTAACCAGGGAAGATTCTGAGACGCCCTTGACTCCGAAATTACTGCCATATCTTTGCAGTTTTTTGTTTCTTTTGAGGATGGAGGTTCTGGTAGTCCAGTTTTTGCGGGTTTGTTTGTAAGTTTAGTTTATATACAGTTTCTTTATAGTTCAGGTGGGGAGGGGTTCTGGGTTCTACGGCCCCTGTTGTGGCTGGCCCGGACTTCCTCCATCCTAATTTTTGGCCCGTCCTCCAGACAAGATAAGATGTATTATATTATAAATAAAGTAATTGTTTTTGTAAACAGACTCTCGAGTTTGTCTCTGTTTGAATATTGTGAAGGGTTGAGCCACAAAGGTTTTCTTTGTTGTGGCCATAACACTATCGAGCCATTTAACTAAAGCTGCAGCCTTTTCCTTTCTCCACGATAGAGACCTTCTGAATGATGCATTGCAACGGAATAGCATTTCCTTCTTCTATGACGACTTCATCACTCAACGTCAGGATATTTAGCTTTACATAGACGCAACTCCTTCCATGGCTTGCGTAGTGTAGCTCGGGGGCTAGATGGAGGGAAATGGTTTGCTTCTGCACTGCCCTCAGAGTACCTATCTCTCAACTCGGAGTCCCACTCTCATTCATCTGCGCTTCACAAGCTATACCCCATTGCGATAGCTGCCTCTCTTTTTGAGGGAACACATCCTCTAGGAAGTCCATACTCATTTGCTCCGATAACACCACAGTCAGAGATCCTTAACTAAGAAATTCAGATGCTAGTTCCCAGAATGGGATTTTATCCCTGACTAGCCACAACATTTAACAAACTCCACAGCTGGGAAACCATGTTGACGATTGTGTTACAGGCTGATTTTAAGCATTGTAACAACTACTGTCGACAGTTGGAAATATGTGGGAATAGTGGACTGGGTGAGGGAGAGGTTGAAGATCTGCGTGAACACCGGTGTCAGATGGTCAGCGCAGGCTCTGAGAGCATGTCCAGAGATTCTGTCCGGTCCCGCTGTCTTCCTATATATATATCCTTATTATGCATGCATTTTGTGATTTATTTATTGTGAATCTATCGAATGTAATTGTTAACTCCCAATACTGCAAGGTGTAGACAACTGCCTCTTCTCTCTTGACAGAAAGACTGCACTGTCCATTGAGCAGGCGTCTCAACAGGAGTTTGTTAAAGAAGTCTGCTAAAGACATGATCTCTCACTGCAAGAGGTACAGTATACCTTAACCCATAAGTAACTTATTAGTTATGCATTAAACCCACACTCAGACTATAGTAGTGGAAGTTGAAGTGATTTTTTTAAAGACAGACCTTACTGTACCTACAAATGATTAACAAAATATTTACTCTGAAGAAGTGTTGCATTAGGTCACGACGTGATTGAAATTGCCGAGTTTCACCAACATTTTAATGAAATTCCCCCAAATCATGGTACAGTACATTTTGCTATATGGGTTCAACGCGAACTCAAAGATGAATATGTCTTAACTTCAGCCAGTCACCTTTACATGTTAGAGTCACAAAAATAGAAGTTGCTGTGCCAGCTTCAAGGTTTCCAGTGCTCTTCATATTTGATTTGATTTTATTAACTAATAGTTGGTAGCTGCCAGTTGGCAACTGGTCATTGTGTGACTGGTGAACTGTCTAATACTACTCTCAAACCTGTAACTTGTGTTTCAGTAGAGGAAAAAATATATATTTGCAGACTTTAGCAGCCATAACATGTAAACAATACTGTAGCTGGATTACTTAAGACACAGCACATTAAATGTTGTGACCCCATTGGACTGTTCTGTTTTGCATGTAAATATTTGTCTGGCAAAGTGTTGTACTTTTTTTTGTGTAGAAAGTACAGTAATTGATTAATGTTCTAAGTTCCTTTTTGTCATTGTAATAATGTGCAGCTTAAGTGTCAGCGCATGGAAATAGATATGCTGGGTGTCACTGGAACCGACCAAGCATGCTTATGTGACTGCTGTGTAAAGGTTAAACATAATACAAATCATTTAACCCCTTTTTCCCTTTAAAGCAGTCAGCTCTTCATTGAACAAGATCTGAGATAATTATTTTGGAGAGCGGAACTTGTTACCCCTGGGCTAAAATCAAGCTTATTTCACCAGAATGTGACAGAGTGAAACATGAGTTAGCCTAGAGCCAAGAGCCTGTTCCTAAGGGTGTGAGTGTGTGTGTCTATCTCTCTGTTGGTTGCAAATGACAGTAATTAATTGAGACAAGCACAAAGACAAAAGCACTGACTTGTTCAAGATGCCACCCACATAAACAGGCTAATTACTACGATAGAACACTGCTGATGCCTCTAGTGATGTTTTGAGGGATAAAACGAAGGGAAGTGATGTTGCAGCACTAAGGAAACAAGAAGCTGAGGACCAGCAAGGAGGTGCTTAACTAGTCACGTGATGTCATTATAAATTGCTGCTTTCTCCAAAGAACTGTCTTTGTTAACACCCTCACAAAGACATACTAAAGCACACAGCAAACAAATCAAATAATATAGAGTGTAGCCTCAGTCCTCCTTGGAGTAAAGATATTTACGGATCCAAACTTTTGGACCTGATCCGAACAGGACCCATAGGAACCAACCCGAAGCCAACATGCATACATTTGTTTACAAGAGAAGAGAGATCATTACAAAAGAGACCCAAGGAGAGTCAATACTGATACAAAATGATCAGATCATTGCGACACATTACGTGATCAGAGCTGAGAGAAAGTCCACTTAATTCACTTATGGCTAGTTCACACTACAAGACTCAAGCCTTGATTTTCCACTTTTGGAGCTCCCCGACAAAAGCCCCAGATCAGAGGGAAATTGATGTTAACTCGGTGCTCACAAGTTGCCGCTCGAGCGCTATGTGTGAACTGTTTAAAAATGCATCACAGATATCTAGTTGGCTAAATATTTGGACCTGTCGGGGAATTCATTTCATTTCCTTATTCTGCAATAACTTTCCACACTGTTTGGAATAACAAACCATTTGTATAACAAGTCCAGCAATTGTATGATTGTTATCTGTTTATCCAGTGAAGAGTTTACTGCCCCCCCTACCCCTACTCTAACTAATCTCCTCTCTCTTACTACTTTAACCTCTGACAGCGGAACCCTGGATAACCGGATGACTGATTCCAATCGCACTCCTTTCAATCTCTTCAATCTCTCTCCCGTAGAAAGTTTCTCCAAACTCAGGAATGCGGTCAACAAGACTATAAAAGTAGAAAAGGAATCTCCGCTCTTGGTACTTCGCTGCAGACTGCTTGACACTCATCGTTGTTCCTTCTTACAAGAATAAAGAATTCAAAGACAACTAATTCATCAGGTATCTTTATTTCAGTGTAATATCTCACCATCTATTATTTTAGTTTGTATCGGCTGAATACAGTGATCCCCTGATTTTTAATCATATACTGTCGTCATCAGGTGAAAATTTTAATTTGTGAAATATTTTACTTTCAGTGATAGTGATAGTTATTTAGTGCTAATTAGCAAATATTTGCATGCAAATTGGTGACCACGTTTGTCACTGGGATCTTAGCATGTCGGCATGCATTGTTAGCATTAAGCCCAAGGAACCACTGTGCCCAAGTACAGCCTCAAAGAGCCTTTAGCATGGCTGTAGATTCTTAGTTCTGCTATATTTTTGAAATTATGGATGAGCTACAGATGGATCATAAATATATCTTGAAAACCTCTGATACCTTTATCTGCATATTAAGGCTGGAGAAACTTCAACTAGTGTAGCTTCGAGAGTTCTGATGTAATTTAAAATTGATTTTAATATGGGGGTTCTTTACCTGTATCCACCCCTTTAATATTCACACAGCCATTGTGCACACAGTCTGAAATACAGCCTACTGCAACTGTTTCACCATATTGCCTCAGATTCTATTTTCCACCTCATCCGTACCAGAAACCTCAACCCCCTTTCTAAATTTCATAAATGGATGTTGTTGTGAGCCATGTCAGAGGGGATGTAGACTGAGATTATGACGTCTTCTTACCCCCTGCCTCCCCTGTGACTGAGACCTGCTGCCGGATTTTTCTTCAGCTAGTTGATTTCTTTCCATCTATAAGTAAGCAATAACTGTGATTGTTTGCACCGATGCGTCATTTAACAAGAGTAATGATAATAGTCTGCACACGAGTTTGGTTAAAATGTTGATCCAAATTGGCTTTGGACATTCATGGTTCCACTGGAATGATACCCAATGTTTTGGTGTCCCTTTTAGCACAATATCTGGCCAATATTTCCTTTGGCCAATATTGGCCAGATATTGTGCTAAAATTTGTTTTAGCCCTTTTGGGCAGATTAACTGATAATGGATTAATCATTGACATCCCTAGTTATAGCATAATTCTGTCAACAGATATTAAAACTTAAAATCTCACCTCCAGTTCTCGTTGAAGAATAAACTGTGTCTCCCCAATCATTTTCCATCCAGACTTGCCGTCGACTTTTGTTTTTTCTCACTGTTTTAGTTTTTTTTCTCATCACATCTGGTGGCACTGTGGCACAATAGTCCTAATAATATCCTGTAGTGTGTGACAGGTCATTATTTTTCAATTCTTCTAGTGTGTATGTGTGTGTGTTTGAGATTAGAGAGAAGAACATCTGTAAAGTTTCTCCTTACGTGTGTGACGTAACCTGATTTCAAAATCGGTTAGGATTTCAAATCTCATGTAGTCTGAGCCCTGCAGAAGAAAGTAGCCATAACTTACAGAATTCAGAATTTACAGGCGGGTTGTATTATTACAATTTTGCGTGTCATTAAGCTTCCTATCATAGCGTCACCATGTCTGTGTCTCCAAATGTGATGAATGTGTTTGTCCAACAAATGTTCCAGTGACCTTGCTCTCATATTTATGCTTTAACCTTTCAGTCTAAAAGGCTGGGTTTAAAGGGTCTCAAGTGGGTTGTTCCTTTTAGCCGGGTCCTGAGCCGCTGTTCAACCATAGATAACCACAGGGGAGTTGCAGTAATGTGTCACGCCATTAGCATGTACTCACAATAACTTTGACTCAATTATACTGCCAGTTTTCAAAGCTCTGTGTTCACTTACTGCATTTTACAAAGAGGATATTAACCCCAAGAGAAAGAGAAGGAGAGAAACACTTAGTCCCTCAAATGCACTGGAACATTTGTTTTCCTTAACTCTGTTAATGGCAGTAGAGTGTGGATTGCAAAGATCACGTTGCATCTATATAACAGAACTCTTTTCGTTTATTGTACAATGGCACAGTTAAGTGCTCTCAATGACAAGTCGGGTTTTCAAAATGGATCCATCATCTTCAGTTAGAAAGCGACACATTGGCGCCATGAAAATTCCACTGCAAGCCTCCAGAACAACTACAACAATGCTTTTGGGCATAGATTCTCCAAGTATGTCACACTAAAGTATTGGAGGTATGAACAGCATTGATCGAACACGGTGCTCCAAAATCTCCCACAGGTGTTCAGTTGGAGTCAATCACTGTAAAGGATTCATCAATCCACAAATGAGTGACATCTATGGCCTTATTTTCCGGAAACTGGGCATACAGGCCAAAAAAAAACACCGGCCATCAAAAATTGCATTACAATTGTTTATGTGCTGCAGCTGGCTGAGCACTAGCACAACAATAATGATTATTTTGGCCGATTCAACTCTGTGTCCCTATTTGGAATCTACAGAAATTCAATACATATTGGATTGATAGGATATCATAACCCTCTGGACAGACAACCAAAACTACTTTACTATTAATTCATGCCGAGTGAAATCTTTCGCAGTGCTCACCATTTTACTTAAGAGGCCTTGGTTTGACAAAACCATTGCTACATATTTCTCTTCTCCAACCAGGATTAACTTCCTGTTAAATGCCCAAAAATAATCCAAAAATATCTGCTAATTTGGTATTTGTGATTAAATTCTTCTGATATGCAGAGCAGAAGACAGGTGGAAATACCATGAAGTTAAGCAGATCTGCAGCTCTAAAAAAAAAGAAATTACACAACTGCAGACAAGGTTATTATTCAAAGTACTGCTATGAATATATCTGAATGTCAGTACACTCAGATGAGTCGAGTCTATAACAATTATTTTTTACATTTCGTGTCATTGCTGTTCAGCACAATTGTTTTAGCAAAACAATCTAAAAAACAATTTTGACCCCGTGAGTGCGATGGTGTTTAAGCTGAGAAACTGATCAGTGGAAGTAAACGTGAAGGAAGTGATTATGCAAAGGATAATTAAACTCTGATCTCTGTGCTTCCCCCGATGTGGCTGCAATCTGCTGTGAATTAACAGTTAGCCCAGGGAGATCATTAACCAGGCACCCCCTCTGTGGGAGGCTGGCACTGACTGACTGACACATCCCACTAAGACAAATTTAAGTTTAAACTCTTCCTCTCACTTCTCTGCACCCCAATCAAACCATGAAATAGTAATTATCAGTCACATTTCATGGCCCTCATCCAGACACAAAAACACATGTAGCATTTTCTTCATTTCATTCTCAAAGATGACTCCGAATTAAACTCTTTATTTTTAAGTGGCTCAATTATTAAAGTTGAAAGCTCAGAGACAAAGAGGCAGAAAATGCATTAGCACATCACTGATTCCATTCTGGAGAAGATTGGCTGACACTGCTGTGAAGTAATGGTCCTTTAGAACATAACAGACTGCGCGTGTGTGTGTGCGTGTGTGTGTGTGTGTGTGTGCAAAACAGAGGGCTCTATTTCGGTGTTGTACTGGCAAACTAGCATTTTCCTGGGCGCATGAAGTAAAATCACTTCAGTGTGCCAGTTTGTTATCTCGGCGACTCGCTGCGCGCCACAGTGGGATGAGAGACATCGTAGAGTGCACGGCAACACCAATCCAGCAGCCTTGGTGGCAAGACTGAATGTGTCTTGCGCAGTTTCTACCCATCTGCTCAGTGCACTTGTGTTGCATAGTGATTTGGACACTTTATATGCTGAAGGTAATGAGTGAGTTCTGGGGGGTAGTGGGAAGCGGACAATACCTCGCGTTGACCTGAGCTCTCTGGCTTTCTCTAGTGCGGTCGGTGCTACTTGGTATCTCAGCCTGTCTCACCAGGCAGCAGGAGGATGAGGTCTTCTCTCACCCCTGTTTGGCTGGGTAATAACTGGCAACCCGATGACAGCGTTTGCCGATGTTCGTTGACTTCAAAGTTTGTTACAGTCCTAACGTTTGTAGTGTTAAAACACAGACGTTGCACAAGCTGGAGCAGGTTTCTTTTGAAATGGAAAGAGCAAATTTATGAGAGAGAGATAATGGGGCAGTGCAGGTGTACTGTATTTTTAAAGTATGGATTGTTGTTTCCATGTGTATGCGTGATGGGGGCATGAGTAATTGTATTTAAAGAGGCAATAGTAATCAAAATAAATAATAATGGTTAATTAATTGATCAAATCATTAACTAATTAATCACCTAGTTAATAATGATAATAGCTAGTTTAGAGATGTACAGTAGTAATGTAATAATAATATTTTTTTGAATAAATAAATAAACTATAGATGAAGAGGGAAAAAAATTAACTAAATACATAGTAATGATAATAACAGCAATTAGTATACATAGCAGTAGAAAAAATATTAATAATAACAGTAATAATAATAATAATAATAATAAACACATAAAACAACAAAAACAAATGTGTTAACACTTGTAATAATAAGAAGGCACAAAATAAATGTATTAATCAATTAGTGAATAATAGTATTAATAATAGCAATGGTAGAGGTAATGTAATACTGTAATAATACTGTGAAACCAAAAACTTACTAAACCAGAGAAGATATATAAATAAATAAGTAAATTAATAAAATAAATAGTGATAATAGCAGAGATAGCAAACAAGTAAATAACTAAGTAATAATAATTTAAGAAAAATAAAAAGACAACAATAATAATAATTAAGAAAATAACAATAATATTAATAATAAAAATAGCAAAGGTGAACAGCAGATTGTTTCATAATAGAAATAAAATAAACTAACAATGATGATATCATTGATAGTAGCAACAATAAACCGTGCATACATACATACATACATACATACATACATACGTATTATAATATTACTTATAACAGCTTATAAAATTTTTCAGTAAATATAGTTTACTTTTGTTTTGTTTCTTCTGTTTCCTCCATTCCCTCTCGTCCCTTCCCCATATATTTATTTGTTTATTTTTAATAGTCTTTCAATCAATTTATCTATTCCTAATGTTTCATACTTTTCATAGGCGTGTGGGAGTGTGCATTGGCTCAGTTCCCAGGTATTTTAGAGTTTCAGTTGAAAATAGTCCCAGGTTTTATGAAAGGCCGGTATATATTGCTTTCATGAGACGCTGCCATCTTCTCGTTTGAGATAAATTATATGAGAAGGTTGATCCAGTGGTTGATGTGTAATGATTGCTTTGATTTCCAGTTTAGCAGAACTGTGTTTTTTTGCCGATAGTTAGAGATATGAGTGACGGGTTCCTGTGTTTGGTTGCGAGGTTGATCTGTGTGATATCTCCGAGCAGGCAGAGAGATGGACATTGTGGGGTTCTGCAACACGATATACTGGAAAGTTTTTTCCATGACTGCTTTTCAGAAGGAGTGAACGGGTTGGCAGGTCCAGGTTGCGTGAAGGTAATCGTCTGTGCGATCAAATGTGCATTGTGAACAAATGTCTGTGTCAGTTAGGCCCAACTTTTTTGTTAAACTTTTCTTCTAAAGACCCTGAGGAGGAGCAGAGCATCATCCTGGAAGATGCGGGGTGGGAGCCGTAAATTGCAACTTCAAGACTGTGTGACCCAGACATCCCTCAAATAAAACCCGTCTATTTGCTATCCTGGCTCCAAAATGGTGGAACGAGCTCCCCATTGAAAATGTGTTCTGAGCTTCTGTAGAAACATTGCACTCCGTGGGCTCAAAACACAACCATTCTTAGTTTCAGGAGATTATACAAGAATGAAAACATAGTTTCTAATAGTGAATACTACACACTGACCCTTTAAGATGCTCCCTCTAGTGGGTAGGAGGGACTCCTAAATCTACGATCATTCAGTTTCTCAAGGGTCCTCGGTTACGATGCTTTTGGAAAACAAAACATTTCCTAAGTATAACAATGTCTGTAAAAATGGATTAAGATCATCTTAGCCTGAAGATGCTGTTGGAAAACAAGATGTCTAAATGAGTATCGGATTTTCAGTGAACTGCTGTAAAGTCATAATTATAAAAGAAATGTCACCACATTTTGTTTAGGTGTAATTTAATTAAACAATGCATGTATACAATATATATATGTTCTTCACAACCCACGGAGGGGTGTAAACTTGTCCAGCTGTCTTTAAGTTAATTGCCTATGAAAGATTAACACCCTTGAATTTCTTCACATTGATGCCATCCCCAAAACATTCATTGTGCTGCTTGCGATATTAATAATTTCAAAATACACAAAGATTATGCAGGTTAGAACGACCAATAGAAGTGAGGAATCGCGGAACAGAAAAATCATCTTGCATATAGCTCTTCTCATACACCTGTGTATGGCCCTATTTGCAGCCTTCCCCCAAAAATATTGTAATAATATTAAAAAAATACCCATCAACATCAAGCACTGTGTTAGCAGGAATTCGCAGATTAATGCAGTTTGTGTGCCATTCATGCAGGTTTGCATTCATGTGGGATTGTTTTTACACTTTAAATGAATATCATATTCAAACCACCCTCATCTGGTGAAACATACTCCAGGAAGAAGCACTGATCAATCACCGTGCCACAAAGAGACTTGCAGGTGACATGCTTGCCAGGTGAACCTTAAAATACACATGCAGCCATATATCACGTGCATGATAGGTACATTAGAGAGGGACAAAGGAGTACGGAAAAGTCAGTGTCGAATCAGTCCACTGTCACACACTGTCAAAAACACACTTTATTTCCCGCTGGCCATGAGTGCTTGGCTAACTTAGAAAATATGATAAATATGAGTTGCATTCACATGCACCCATGTAGGGTAAATCTATACATTAAGTCCCGCTGTGTCGGGGGAAAGCTCTCACAACTCCACGTTGTTATAGTCTCAGAAATACATGTGCAATATGTGACCCTGAACAGACAACATAAATTCATTCTTAAAAAAAAAGAAAAAAAGGTTTTTTCTTTTGTCATCTCCGAGTCAACACAAACAAGCATTTATGGAGTAATCATTCATGGCACATCTTCTCTGCATCGCCCCATTCAAACCTTTTCTTTCCTTTCATTGTTCCGATAAAAAAGAAAATTCCGCTGCCAGTGCAGTACATGTGGGATTTCCACTTCACTATGTCAGGATGGCCAACAAACCCAATTGTTTTGAAATAATAACAAAATGGTTAAGATCAATCTTCATTTTTAGTGTAGTTTATTAAATTGTAAGACAAGAGAAAAGTCAAAAGTGATTGTTCCTGTGAAATATACAGAATAAACAATATAAAAGATGTAGAGTTCAAATCAAATCAAGTTCATTTATATAGCCCAATATCACAAATTATACATTTGTCTCAGTGGGCT